>JAJOZX010000067.1:1210000-1302500 GCA_023014485.1 Bathynomus jamesi | reverse complement strand
TCCTTAAAGGCCCGATGCGGAGCTCGATCGTATTATAGCTACATATCGTGACAGCTTTGAAGAAAAGCAAATAGTCGACGGCGATTTGGTGGATTTACCGCGCAGCCAACCAAATGACCTGAATATGGAGGTCAAGGTATTGCTCACATCCAGACGAATGAATGCCAGGTTTTCGAGGAACTAATGTAAGTTTTTTTTTGGTTAAGAACAAGACACATTGTATTTCCATGAATTTATTAAATGGTAGAAATCATGTTTTAGTACAATTCGGCTTACAGAACTAGCGTCCATTAAATAAGACTAACATTAATGGAGATATTTTACACAAAATAGTTACAATTATATATACACGAGTAAAACTTTACACAATACATCGTGTGCACACAGATGGAAAACGGCCTTTTATCTGTCTGCATACCAATTCATCATTCATCTCAGTGTCGCACAAATCGAATAAATTTAAAAAAATTATAAATCCCTTCCCACGTGACATGTGCAAGAGAAATGAAAGACAATACATCCCGCAAGTATTACTAAAATATCTTTGTAATCGGTGGGGATTCCAGACAGGGACATGCAACTGTTCGACAAATTTTACAATAAGAGGGTCACTCCAGGGATGAGTCCCCAGTGAATTAAAATAATACATTCTTTCCCTATTTTTAAAGTATATTGCAAACCAATGTATCCCCTCGCCCGCAACAACGTCCGTATTGACGATAATCCCCCCGCATTTTCTCGTAGTTGGTAATTTCAATGTTTCATTCTTCGCAAAACACCAATAAATTTGGAGCGTGTGATTCGGTCACTTTTCATTACTCTCTGGAGTGTATTCGCGTCCATTTTAAAAGTCTGTGACTACGTTCCGGAAGCGGTCGACCTCAATTAGGGCGTGTGACTCGAGGTATACTAGTACACTAATAGGCGCGTCTATCGGCTTGGCGAATTCCAATCTGACTGAGATGTTCCCACTTTGTTGTGGACTTGTGTGTATTTACACTAGCAGATAAGTCGGGGGTAATATCAAGCGGGTAAAGGTTAAATTGATCGACAAATTCTTTCTGCTTTACGCCAATCCCAAGCTCATCACAGCCACCAGCAATATAGGCCAGATTACTATAAACTCTCGCGCAAAGCGGGAATACAGCATCTGATGAGTAGTCCGTATCCATAGTCCCACCCAACACAACGCCATTGACGTATAGAGTTATATTTTTAAGGCCGAAATTCTCGAATTTAAAGGTGCTCTTTTTATATTTTCCATTCGTCGAAGCGTGAACCTGCATTCCAATTAATAACCTTTTAGGTAGAACTCCCAAAGCTACGTTTTGTAGCTGCTTCGAGGCCAACCCTGTGGGCACCGTGTATAGTTTGATCTGCACTCTCTTAAATAGGTATTTTACTGTTGCGTGTATTCATTTTTTAATTTCTACATATTTCGTCGAACTTAATTCCACTCGCCATACGCGCAGATATGTTCCCATAATGTGAATCACAACGGGTTTTGCGCCTTCTTCTTGATCAGGCCCCAGATTTATGCAGATCTCAGGATTCGTGCGGGTGAGCTTTAACTTCATAGCCACCCCATTCATAAGCAGTTTCTCCTGGAATGTGAAGTCTGTATGCAGACGCCCAAAACACTCGTATATCTTCTTTTCAGAATATTTAAATTTATCCTTTATACTACTTTCGTCTTTATTCTGATAATAGCCCTCGGCAGTTGAAAAGGTATCCTTCGCTTCTTTTGAAAAGTTGAGGACATTTTCCAGATAGGCTCGTAGGTGATAATAACCAGTTCCTGCCGAAATGTTGATCTGGTTTAAATACACCTCACACTGACTGAATATGGAGTGTAGAAAGTTGTTTTCAAGGTAAGCAGAATAACTATCTTCGCAGTCCGTTCAATCTGAATGGGCTATAGGCAATTTAGCTTACATGCAGCTTGGATCAAAACAGTATGGGCCTGAGCTGGGTATCACGAATTCATAGGGGCACTCCGGATACTAATTGTGTTTAATGGGTTAATTGTAATAAAGTCACTGTGCTCAATATAAACTTGTGTTGGTGGCATATCAAAGAAGGACAGCTCCGATTTACAAAATTGTGAGCTACACGGATGGATGAAGCGTGCCATGACGAGTCAGAAATAGTGCCATCTCTCTCGACAAGTAGTAATCAGTCTATGATTCGTGAGAGCAATGTCCTCAGCACATATCAGTTAAAAAAATGATGAACCATAGGTTTCATTCGCTTAGAACACTTCTTTTTTTGTTATTTTATGTTTAACGGCACGTGTTGGTAACCCCTTTTTCCGTGCAGCCCTCTTCTTTCCGCCACCACGCATTTTTCTCTTTGCATCTTTGATGATTTCGTCCCGTGTACGTTTTAAGTTTTTTTAGAGCTTCTTTAGGTTTAGCTCCACCCATTATGTCTTCTACCGCGTTAAAACCTGATTGTAACGCTTTTCTTCCGAGGTATCTGGCGCCCCTCTTCAGCAATGGGACAGCCGTTCGTAGTATGGTTGAAAAAATGGATCCAAGCTCACTCCCACGCTGATATCTCACTCCTCGGTAGACTGTGAAAGGCCTTCGGGTCATTATAACTGAATGCGACGAAAGTGTAGTTTCACTGTTAAGCTCCCATCACCGAATGGGAATTTTTTTCCTTCAATCGTCCTTATATATATATTGAGATATTTCTTAGTAGATTAGTCCCAACATTCACATAATAGGGCTTGTCATATGTAATGCTCAAGCTCTTCCATCTATGGTTGGAAATGTGTGCAATGCGCAGCAAACGTGTTTGGGTATCCCCAACAAATTGATGCTCCACGATATTGCTGTAAATAAGCAAATGTCTGGGGATGGATAGCCTTCATCCAATTTCTCCAATTTCAACTGATACATTAAGATGGACAGGACATGTGCCTCGTGAAAGGTATCTCTTTGAAACGCTGCTCCATAACAGCCCTCGGTTATATTTTGGAACAATCCTTTGTCTTTAATATTCCTATTATCCTGCGATTTTAGGGTCAGGGCATGTGCAGTGGTTGCTTTGTTTGCGATTTCGTATACTAAATCAGCCGTAAGATTTGAGCTTTTTAAACTTTCGTTTAAGTCTCTCACAACATCCTCGGGCGCACCATAACGACAGGGGCCTGGTCTTACTACTGTAGTGTAATACAGGGCCTCCCCACTCCGGCCGGCACGCATGGTTTCATCCCCAATTACCTCGGCTTTTTCACACTCATGAAGGTCTGTAAGAACCGTAAAAACGGGCTCTTTATTATCAATACTTAAGAAGCTGTGCATATCTGAATTTCGCATAATCCCATCTCATACCAATCACACTCCAATTCAATGGGCCCATGGAGTTCTGTTACAAAGTTGGCTAGTGTGTTGTTAGGATGTACAGACAGAGAAGAAGTGGGCGGGAGTGTGACATAGACGTGGTTAGGCGCCATGTTGTCTACTATTTAAGCTTCATTGTTGCATCAGCTTTTATATAGGTGTTGAAGCTTTCTTGATACCCTAGCCATTTCCCAGGTACATTTTTCTCTTTCCTGAACTTTTGCTGCTTAAAATTTTTTCAATTTTAAACATTTTTTTCTAATTTAAATGTCATTCTCTGCAACTCCTCGCGGTAAAAGCCTCCTGCGATTTCTTCCCCATTCAAATCTTCATAGGTTTCATAGCACTAACTTTAAAAATCTCACGTGTCCATCTTGCTCAAATCCCTTCGCAAATTTATTTCCCAAACGCGATAGCCTTACATCATTGATTTTGAAAAGTGTCAAGTGTGGCTGCGGTGTTCCATCTCCTTTCACATCAGGCTCTGGGCGCGTACCTCTTTCTAAAACTTCGTTAGGTGTTGTGCCAATCGCGCGATGGTATGAACGGTTGTATGACGAGGACAATGATCCCAGATCTGTATGTGTTTTTATGTGTAAAATAGCGATGCATGCGTTCCTTTATGGTACGTTGAAGTCTTTCAGCTAAAGAGGCCTTATGTATAGAATTGCTAGTGTAGTAACTGATATCAAACTCTGTCAGCATGTTCTAAAAAGCGCGGCCTATAAAGTCTTTCCCCATATCCGTACAAAAATAGCCTGGAACCCTGTTTCTTTCAAAATCAGCGTTTTGGTAGCTCTAGCAACTGTTTCAGGCGATTCATTTTTCAGAGGAATTAGCCACAGATATCTAGAGAATACATCTATTATGAATAGGATGTAGCGTTAGCCATCATTATACACTGAATATCTTTGCATGTCTGTTAAATCCGCTTGTCAAATAGAGTCAATCGAAGCCGCTGTTGTCCTGGCTGTTTTAAAACTTTTTGTCACAGGCTTATGAAGTGTATAAGCATCCTGCTCACGCAAAAACCTCTCAACATCTTTTTACCCTACTCCATCATTGTAAACACCTCTGTACAGTCTATTAACACCGCCAATGGAGGCTGGGTTAGAAATGTCATAATAACGTTTTCTTAATATGTTAGCCATTTGCGTATTTTAGAGACATGTGGATAGGGTTGGCCGTTGTTGTTTGGTCTCTTCTTTCTCCTCTTCAGAGATGCTACTGTTGTGGCACATGCGAGACTTGCTCCAAGTCTTTTAACCTATTCAGATTTCCTATCCCATCAATGTTTTGGGGACATTTATTTGTTGTAGTCTTCCTTTAATATGCTTCCATACTGATGATGAGATGAGGGCCTGTCCCACTTTCTCACCAGATCATGGACAATGTCGACGATATTCGATCCCTGTACCCTTGTTCCTTCAACAATGACCTGGCCTGTCTCGGTCCACTGTATGATGGGGTCCTCACTCAATAGATTATAAAAACTTAAACCTTTATTCCTCAAGGTGTGGGAGACTGCTTTTGAATACATGCTCGATGTGTTGCGTTCCGTTATTCTTTGGTTGGTCATCTCTAACGTGGGCCCCAGGTCCTATGTCGACATGCTCATCGTTGCTAGCGTTGTGCCTAATAACCACGGGGATCTCTGTCGGCTTCTTATAATCTTTGTACTCATGAAGAATTTTTGCAGAGCTTCTTGGTACAAGATCCTTTTCTCATCAGGTGACTTTTCACTATTTAATAGGTCTATCAATTCGCTTTCCATTCTTTTAAGCCTGCTTTTATTGGGTTCTAGAACCGTATCTGGACTCTTTGAACTTTGCAGTGAAGCATACACCTCGTGCCGAATCACTACCACTTTCTTCACTATATTAATCTAGTCAGTAAAGGCCCCAAAACTGAAAATAAGATGGGGAGGAATGATCCTCCTCTTTGTACAATAATTCACTTTTTCTTCCCCACAGTTTGATTTTACGGGCGAGCGTACGTATTATGTTCTTGTAACGACGTAGGCGATCGTTCTGAGGGGTTTTCATTGGCACATTACATTTTATAACATTAAGGTAGATTTCACAGATGCATTTTAAAAAGTCGGAGTCGATATTTTTAACAAACATTTGCTGCAATGCCCAGGGCAATCGTTGATAGGTTTTTATTAATTCACAGAATTTCTTTAGCCTATTTGTCATTCTGGAATATACACCGTTTCAGGCACGTTTGGGAATATATTCGTTCTTAGAAGCACTCTAAACATATTTCGCGGATGAAGGTCACAAAGCAAATATCCGTAACGCGCTGACTTGTAGCTTCTTTTTAAACTTCTAAAAACTGCTTACGTTGATTCGGGAACGTTTGATTGGCTAATACCCCAATTTGTAACACATCTCTACGTTGCGCGAAAAGGACTAGATATTGTGTATTTAACGACACATCGCACATGTATCTATTTTTGAAAAGCAGATTCTGATTGATGAAGGATACACTTAACTTAAGATGGTGGGAGAACACTGTAAATGTCTCGGGAAACGTTTTATCCATTTCCAACATGAGATCGTCAATTACAATGACTGTATGCTCATTTTCATTACACGAATTAACGTCATATACGCCTTTTTAGAAAAAATATCATCTTGGTACTCGTTGAACCCTAATTGATAAGTCGAATAGCACCATATTACTTTATGCACAAATTTTGAGAACATCCCCTTATCTTTAATGATTTTAAGCATAAACACATCCTGTAGGGCCAGATATAATATATGTGGATGGGCTTGTGAACCTGAATTTTTCTACAGATTCCGTATCTAACATTTACAAAATATAACAAAATTTAATTGCTGCTCCTTATATTCTTGTTTTTCTTCTTCCACAGAACCGTGAATGACGACGATGTACAGCACTCCATCATCGATATTACACACGACCCCGATGACAGTGCAGCTACAGACTCCAACCCCACTGACGAACCCTCACCAGCGACACCTCCACCACGTGGCAGTTCAAAGCGGAGGCACGATGATGAAGAACCTTGCACGTCAGGTATAAAACGTGCCAGGAGTGCACCGGTTGCTAGACCCCCAGTAATAGAACCCCAGCCCTCTACGTCTAACGACACAACCCCCACACTAGCTCCCTCCTCAAATATATCCCCTTTTCTTGTTCAATTCCGGGTACATCCTCCACACCAGCAGCAGCTTCTCGCTCTGTAGAGGAAGGTATAACATTCGAACTGGTGCGCATCGCTAACCCCACCCCGGCCCTGACTAGAAATCGGTGCGTGGTAAGGGTTGACCCTGAAGCTCTGTATAGTAGGGTGGCCCACTTTTCAATTTTTTTTTAAAAGTATAGGTTATCGTAGTTTTTCCCATTATTTGGCACTATACTAGCACATTGGTACCATTTTTACAAAAATTGATCGATATTTAGGGGTCTCGCATCGACCTTGAAATTACGAGTTTTTTTTTTAAATGCGTACTGTTTAACTTTTTACTGAATCAAGATAAATCATTAAGTAGGGATGTTTTCTGAATCCTCTTGATGAGAGAAGTCGTTTGGTGTGCCTTCCAATGTCATACGACTAACGGTTTAAAAGTTGTGCCTGTATACAGGTAATACCAATGTGCTAGTATAGTGCCAAATAATGGGAAAAACCACGATCACCTATACTTTTCAAAAAATCAGCAAATAGCAGACAAATAAGGAAGAAAGAAACAATAACTTAAACAATCACTTTTGCATTGTATTGACCACTATCACACGTCACTGGCTGCAACGTTGTCCCTCTGTGCTATGTCATCGTGGCGAGTGATGACTTCTTGAAGTCGCCGAGCTCTTTCCGGTTCTTTTCCACCACTTGCAGAAGATCCTGCAGCTGTGCCTCGTCCTTTGTGACCGTGTTCGCATAGTCTTGTATCAGTTGGACTCCTCTTTCAGCGACGTCATTGGTGACCTGGAGATTAGAGATCACATCCTTCAGACGACAAAAGTCCTCGTTCTCGTCCCACTTATCAGTTGGCAGGGTGAGCCACGAAGACCCATACATCTTCAGACCTGCAAATAAGAACCAGGAGGACTCGTCGATCAGGTCGGGGAGTAGCGTCATCTCGTCGACTGAGACGTTCTCGTATGTGAAGTCTTTGGGTACAGGGAGTGGGACAGCTTCTCTGCCATCTGTTGCTTCACAGTGCCATCCACCTTGTTGCTGCATAGAGCGAAGATGACGGTCTGAGGCCTCAGATACCAGAAGTGCCGCCTCATCACTGCCAGTGACGCTTCTGCCACCTCGCGGTCCACTGCCCTATACCTCAGAAAACGCTGGTATAGTACCAGGTCATTCAACGGCGCATCAGCTGCTACAGGGGCCGCCAACCAAGCTGGTACGTACAGAAGAGCGATGAACACCACGATCCTGTGCAGTTTGTCGACCAGCTCGGCGTCGAGCTCCAGCTGCCTACTGAACATCAGCAGTTTTGTGTAGTAGGATGACCTGAAACAAAATAGGCACCATTGTAAGTAAGACAGGTTATTGTTACCAATTACTTTGTTTGCGTTATAATGAAATGTTTATCTTTGATAACATTTAAACTTATCTCTAGATTATTTTTCTTGAAAATACTAACTTAGCCATCCATCTTGCGTGGGGTAGGCTCCTGGGCGCATGAGGTGAATGCCACGGCGTGGTTGTGTCCCGAGTACCAGAGAGTGTGATCTCTGCCACTTCCCGGTAATCGTCTCTGACGAAACCAGAAGCTGTGCTCAGGAAGCTGACCGCCGCGCCCGGAGTTCTATTAGCCACGTACTTCCGCCAGATCTCGACCTGCAGCTTGCAGTAGTCGAGAGAGCGAGCTCGTCCCATCTTCAAAAATAATAAACAAGAAAATTGTGTGAGAAAACTCTGAAGTTCCGGTTGGCTTGCTGTTTTATAAACTAGTGGATATCAATGTATGTCCACTTTACCTTGCACAAAAAATGAACTAACCTTCTTTCAACTGCTGAAACAAAGGAATCAGTTGGTGCCGTAGTCCTCCGAGCAGGGTGACGGCTACTGCCCCCACGATAAGTTCTAGGAACGTGATGACGGCATCCCATCTGGAGTAGCGGTCGCCGAGCATGTTTTCCAGCCGGACAACTGCACCCTGCACCCTCCCGTGTTGGTGGAAGTGGTGTCGAAGCAGAGTCCGATGACGCTCTCCTCACATCCCCAATCTTCGAGAGCATGTATGGTTGCCGCGCCTGCGACAGTCCGGTGCCGTCAGCAACAGCTGGGACTGACAGCAACTTTCCTTCTGTGCAATGAGGAGCCCCGGAGATGAGAATTGCTTGGGCGGTGCTCCGCCGTTCCAAGGAAGTTCTGAAACACATGCCATATATTTCAATTTCATGGTTGTAAAGTAACCTATTTTTGTTCACATTCAGTTCTCTTTTAATTGACATTATGCTTCATGAATCTCATTACTAAATTGAATAGTTTGAAAACTTAATCAACTGACCTTGACCATTTTGCCATCCCAGTGGACAACAGTGTGCCTTGGTGGCGTGAAGGAGTCCTTCACAGCCGTCGCCACTTCACGGCGATGTGACATTCTTCCCCGGCGAGCCGTTTCTTTCGAGATGCTGAACTGATTGAGGTCTGCTAGTGGATCCGCCGAACGTGTGATAGCAGCCACAATGCTTACTACCTATGTAGAGAATGGAAAGTGGAAAGGAAACTGTCAAGAATACATGTGGGTTACGGGACACTTTAAAACTGACGCTATCGATGAATACTATACACAATACGCACCTGATTATTGGACATGCGGAAACGATCAGCCACTTCCATGACAGCAGGTGCATTAAGGATGCGGCGAGGAAGATCGACATACACACTTGGCTCTTTCGGCAGGGGGAACGCTAGTTCTGTCTCCGACTCTCCTGACATGCCAGTATCATCATTCTCCATGGCCTCATCTCCGGTTTCGTATGCACACTTTGAGGTTTGCGGTTCCTGGCGAGGACGTTTTCTTCCTTCCTGTAGCTTTCTTTTTACAGCGAAAACTTTATCGTTCCCGCTCATCGTTGCCACCCGAGGACCACGTTTGATCGAGGTAGAAGTCAATGTCTTCTTTCTTGTCCTTGTCGGACAGCAGTCGATTCTTCTTTATATCTTCGACAGCGTCAGATGCTCCGATATCCCACAGCTTGTCCACACTGTCCGAAAACTTCTGCCGTTTTCCTCCGGCGTCAGTTTCTCGTTTTCTGCTCTTTTGGAGTAAGTGCCACTCTTTCCACAATGCCTCTATTCCGTTCGCAGTTGAGCTTTGTGATTGTTTTAATGCGGGCCATGTTCCAAAACTTTAAGACGTTGTTTACGGTTTCTTTGAATGCGTCTTTCCTGTTAGCAGTGTACTGGATAACACTGAAGAAGTATTGCAAAACCTGCCGTGTTGTTGGCAATTTGCTACCACTGATAGAGGACGACGGTTGGCCAACTAAAAAATTCCGAGGCCGATCTTAGAGAAGGTAGCGATGTTATTTCGCCTTTCCTTTTGATGACTCTCTATTTGTAGCTTCAAGAGTTCTTCCAGTTATGGTTTGCCATCGATTTGTCCATGACAAAGGATGAGGAACTCAGACAGAATTTCAAATGTTATGATCTGCAAAAAAGAAATGGTTAGGTGCCTGGCACAGGCATCGTGCATTTTCTAATTACCTATATACATTATACATTCCGCCGGGTATGGTGACTCATTTTTTTGAAAGTATAGGTGATCGTGGTTTTCCCATTATTTGGCACTATACTAGCACATTGGTATTACCTGTATACAGGCACAACCTTTAACCGTTAGTCGTATGACATTGGCAGGCACACCAAACGACTTCTCTCATTAAGAGGATTCAGAAAACATCCCTACTTAATGATTTATCTTGATTCAGTAAAAAGTTAAAAAGTACGCATTTAAAAAAAAAAAACTAGTAATTTCAAGGTCGATGCGAGACCCCTAAATATTGATCAATTTTTGTAAAAATGGTACCAATGTGCTAGTATAGTGCCAAATAATGGGAAAAACCACGATCACCTATACTTTTCAAAAAAAATTGAAAAGTGGGCCACCCTACTGTATAGCTACGGTGATGGATTGCGACGCGTAGTTGAACTTATTGTGGAGTTTGCCCTTCAAAACAGCAACAAAAGTGAAGTCAGGACGAGGCTGTCCTTTGGGTTCGGGTCAGATGACGGGGATGTAGATGATTTTTTGGGTAGTAATACCATTCAGACGCTTGGCAGCTGTGGATATAGATTGCATTTTGGCCCGTATAATGCAGGCCTCTCAAAGTAGTAACCTTCAATATGGACAACTTCAAGATAGATTTTGACAGAGTATTCCGGGTTGTGGGTCATAGTGCCACACCTTATACTCTTAATTTCAATTCACAGGCTATTTACAGACGACATATAAATGTCGATCGTGGTTGCGGCTTCATAGCAATAGTCTTGGCCCATATGTTTGCTGTGCTAAATACACGGACCCAAAAAATTTGGCTGCCTACGGTTGTGCAGCGTGCCCGTAAACTGGCTTCAGATTGTAAGCTTGAGTTTGAGTGTAATATGGGTCCTGAAGAGCAGAGAAGGGTAGAGCAGGAAATGAATGTTCGTATAGTTATATTTGGAATGGATGATCATCGTAGGACTGTATATGTTTCTAAAAGCTGTGTGCGAGATCGTACAAGACCTCTACTTATTTTAGGATTGTCAGGAACAATGTATCTCCCCATCCGCAATATAAGGGGCCTTTACACGAGTTGTGATAAAACTCGAAAATATGGACGGCATCATGATTTGTGTAAGGGATGTTTCGAGTTTGCGGATAATATAATGAAACATTGTAAGGAATGCCATATGGTATGCGAGCAGTGTAAAAGCCCCAAATGTAAAAGTCGTGTAGTTGAAGCTGAGAAGAGGGAATGTAATGTGTGTGGACGTACATTTTTCAATAATAAATGCTTTGAGCTCCATAAGTCAATTGGCACTTGCAGGAAAATGAGAATCTGTGAATGTGGTATGTTTCATATGATGGATAATTGGGTTAAGTTTGAGCATAAATGTGATGAAATTCACTGTTCTACATGTCATGAAAAATATAAGGCGGATGGAGCGAAGCATGTATGTTATATGAAAGATGCTAAGTCTAAAATTAAGCCCTGTATAACCGTGTTCTACGATATAGAAACTTGCACAAACCATGAAACCAAAGAGGTTACCCCACATCTGCTCGTAAGCCAGACTATCTGCGATGAGTGCATGGAGGTTGAGTGTGATGAGTGTCACAAATGTGGTAAACGGACGAACGTTTTTAATACGGTCGCACACGACAGTTCTGTGAAACTCTTTGTATCCTATATTGTCAAATTAGCGGACAAGTTAAAAAAAATGACTGTATATTCTTGCCCATAACGGGGAAAAATTTGACACACAGTTCCTTTATAAAGAACTGCTTGAGCAAGAGTCATCAGAGAAGAGTCACGGGTGATCCCCTGAAGAGAGGAAACAAGCTTATACAAATGCAGATAAGAGGTAATGTTCAGTTTAAAGATACTTTATTATTCACAACTTGTAAACTAGCCAAGCTACCCAAGGTGATGGATATAGCTGCCGAAGTTTCAAAAGGGTATTTCCCTTACACTTTCCTCACTAGCGACACTTTAAATTAAGTGGTACTACCTCCCCCCAAACAATACTTTAACTACACCAACATGAGTGATAGTGAGCGTGAAGATTTTGACCGCTACTACAACAGTTTTAATGAAGCTAATCCATACAATATAGCTGATGAATGTGAGCTTTATTGCGTGAATGATGTGCGCGTGCTTAGAGTATATTTCCAGGCGTTTAGAAAGATGTACATAAACCGTTTCAACTGCGATCCATTGCAAGTCGCAACCACAATCGCCTCATTGTGCTTCACGGTGTTCAAGAACAATTTCATGCCTAAAGACACCTTAGCCGTCATTCACAGAAACAATCCTCGCAGTTATGGGTATAAGGCTATTTAATGGCTCATACACATACAACAGCAGACCGGAGTCTACATAAAACACGCCCGCAACACGGAAGAAGTACCCATTAAGGTCAATGGTCGTGTTTTTTGGGTTGATGTTCTAAGCGAAGACCGTACCACTGGTGAGAAGACTGTGTATTTCTTAACGGGTGCAGGTGGCATTGGTGCCAACGTCCTGAGTGTGGAATCGTAGGAGATATCCACGGTAGATCTTCTGCCGACAGTCTTGCATGGACCCGCACCCGCGATCAGCTTATAGGTACCCAGTTCACTAACAAGATCTTGTGGGAGCTTGAGTATGATGCACGGCTGGAAACAGATGGACAGTACCGTGAAGAAATAAACACGCTCAAGCGTTCAATGGTGTTGGATCTTCTCAAATGTGGTGATAGCTTGTTCGGAGTGCGTACAAACTCATTCAAGCTATACTTTCCACCTTTGGAGGGCGTGAAACTCCATTACTACGACTTCTGTTCTTTATATCCCTACGTGATGAAGAACAATCCGTATCCCGTAGGTGCACCTGAAAAACTGGTGGAACCTGACCTTCTCATCATCGAGGTGTTCGCAACAAATTTGAGCAAGTACTATTTCGGTCTTTCTTTCGTAGACGTGCTCCCCCCTCGCGATTTATGAATGCCGATCTTACCCGTCGTTATAGATCACAAACTCATGTTTCCCCTGGGCGTGAAGTGCGCAGAGGAGAATAATGGGTCCTGTAATCATACAACCAACCAGCGTAAGATCAGAGGTGTATATACAAGTCCTGAGCTGTCCCTAGCCATCCGCCATGGTTACAGAATATTGAAGATGTATGAGGTGTGGAAGTTTGGGAAATTCCCCAACCTTTTCACGCCGTATATAAATACTTTTTTGAAGGATAAAGTAGAAGCATCAGGCTACCCGCGAGGGCTTGAGAGCGAGGGAGGAAAATCGGCTTATATTCAGCGTTACCGTGACCGTGAAGGTATACAACTTGATCGGGCCTAAATTGTTAAGAACTTTGGCAAGCGCTTTCGTGCAAAGTTGTGCCCAAATAGTCTTTCGGCCAAGTTTGCACAGAATACAGGTAAGGGGAACGTTCACCCAGCCCAAAGTTATAACGAGGTGTGGGATTATGCCAATGCCCCCGATAAAGAGGTTATGGAGATCGTGAGTGTTGGTAACACGTACATAATAAAGTACAACATCATCGAACTGACCACAGATACCTCACGTGTTACAAACATACCTGTAGCCAGCTTCACAACGGCATACGCACGCATCAAGCTTTGGGGGCTACTGCACCACTCTCTTGGGCGGAGGGTGCTGTACGCTGACAGAGATAGCGTAATAGTTACAGAGAGGGAGGGTGAATACATGCCGCCTATTGGGGAATTCCTCGGAGAGTTGACTGACGAGATCAAGGATGAGTATGGTGATGGTACATACGCTGACTCATTTTTATCAACAGGGTCAAAAACTTATGGGGTACGGGTGAGGGTGGGGGAGGATATGAAATATATTGTGAAGGCTAAGGGTATCACGCTTAACTAGGCGAACCGCCGAGTCGTTAACTTTGACTAGTTGAAAGAACCAGTGTGCTTGGAAGATGAGGGCGATGAGCCACCCCAACTGACTGTGATACCGTACCCTTTCGATACCATAATCCTTGATTGTTATATGTGTATATATATATATATATATATATATATATATATATATATATATACACACATATATGTCTATTGTTAACGATATGTTTATTACGTATATTTGTAAATGTTTCTATTAGAGTTTCATTTTCTCCTTTGTGTGTGTGTGTGTGCGTATGTTCAGGAAAAAGTTCTAAGCTCCGCCCACTGTAAGTTCAATCATATGGTCACGTGACTCACGCTACTACCTGGGTATATCTCTACCCCTGCATCCTCAGTTGACCTCTGCAAGCCTGGAGCTCAGACGTGTATTTTTTCACGGTGATGAAAAATAGTGATGGCTACTTTTGATATTGCGTGTTCGACGTTTATGAAGTGGTATTCGGTAAAGTCGGAAGATGTGGTGAATACTGAAAGACGGCCAAGCCCACCCTCCTTTGAGACTTTTAAGACTAAACTGAATCGCGCGAAGCTTGAGGAACAAGATGTTCAAATACTCTATGGATATTCTGGCGAGAGCATTGCCTGATTTCGCTGCACAAACGATGTAATGGACTACGTTGTAGGGCTAAACTGTATAAACAAAAGCGTACATATACCTTGAGGTGAAAGAAACAACACGTGCAGAAGAGAAGCAACGGGTATGGGTAATGAGTCTTGTTGATGAGTGGTAAGACAGGCGGTATTATGTCATGCTGCATCATACCGAGTACGCGTACCCTGCAGCTGAGAATGTAAACCTTATCCTCATGGACAAGCTAAAGTACTTTTACCACTACATTCATATATATCATGACGAGGTTCGCAGTGAGGTTGTGTGAGTTTTTAATGTGGAAGTTTTTAATAAAGTTTAGAGACGAGTATCGACTGTTAAACAAAAAGGATAAATACTGGCACATGTTTCTCTCAAATAGTGCACCGGATTGTTAATGTGTGGAAAAAATGAACGTATAGTGCGCATTCCGGTAAAACATTAACACTGAAATTACCCCATGTGGCGGAAAAATTGTCCGGTATAATGGGTATAAGTACACACGTGATTCATACTAGAACAAACCCGTACACGATTCAACAGTTTATGGTGTGACTCACTACCCCCGTCGAGCCGATTCGCTCACCCGTCGCTCATAGTCATCTCAGAGCTTGAACCGACTGGTCGAGCACTCCTCGAATACGATGGAACTTCCTTTGAGAAGCATTCTCAATGCCGTGTACGATGTGTCCTAGACGAAGTCATTGCGCGTGTTCAGTCGTGAAACCGGTGCCATTAGCTATGGACTTGAAACGACTTGTAGACAAGCAAACTCTGGTAAACGTAATGTTATTTATTTAAATGTTGAGGAAATGAATAGAGTCTTCGTGATAGTTGAGAAGTGGGGTGAGGACCGTTATAAAATACCTGCAGGCGTAGGCACAAGAAGAGAGCAGATTAGTGATGCCCCCTCATATGCCATTGTTTGTACGTTGTGTATAAATAACGGTCAGCCATTGATATACGACTGATGTGGAAGAATGCATCTGATAATAACGTTCTTGTCCCCACGCGAAACCGATTCATCCTCGACAGAATGTTTGAAATCGTCGGATTCCGCAAGCTGAAGTCTATATTAGACGCGCGTGTTACGGATATGATTTATTTTGACACGGTTCTTGAATACGCATACACCGCTCTGCTCGACAGGTTTATCGAATGTAGGAATGAACAAGGCGAGAATGGTCTAGAGCTGGATGCTTATTTAAAAGGTTTAGATTCTTCGAAATATGAACTTTGGTAGAAAGGACTTGAGCGGTACAGGGCAGAGCTCGCCTACACTGTTCACCCTGAAGAATTGTACCTCTATATAATGAGCAGCCGTCGTTACGACTTAGAAGATTATTTCAAAACCCTCGACTGGAAAGGATTGTTTGTAAACTTGAACTTAATAATGAAGTTGTAGCTAACGACGCCCTCTTTGTGCATGCTTTTGACTGTATTTTGTCCGTGTTTAAAGACAATTTTCCAACCAATTGTAAAGTGGGCACAAAAATAGTATTGAACGATATGAGGCCCTTTACATCGAGTATAGGCACCCGCACACCTTGAGTGGTGAAATAATGCTAAGTCGTATTTACAATGGTGTAACTGAAGACTCGATCACGTGCGAGTTTAGTATTTTAGTTAAGCGCGGTAGAACGTAAAGCGTATGCATTTTGATTTTATATAGATTTTTCTGTTTATATATACACCTTACCTTACAACCTTACAAAGGTTCCGCGCGATGATTTCTCATTTCGCGAAGGTCAAGCTTGTCGCCCCTCCTCTCGAGTTGGCCTGGTGAAGTAGTGAGTTGGATTCTTGCGCTCTCCACCTCACATAGCCAGGTACGCCCGGCTCATCGGGGATTGTTCTGAGCCAGGCGTCTAGTCTTCTTTTGAAGATTTCCACTGCAACTCCCTTCGTGTTTCTTAGGTCTTTGGGCAACTGATTAAACAGTTTTGGTCCTCTCACTACAAAACTATTTTCTTTCAGGGTTAAGGATGTTCCCTGTCTCGCCTTCAATTTGGGAATACGACACAGTCTACCGCTTCTACTTTCCACCGTTGTTTGGGGAGTTATGGGATTCAGAGTAAGATTAGGGACTAGTTTCTCCATTATTTTCCAAGTGTAAATAATGGTGTATCTCTCTCTTCTCCTTTCCAGTGAATATAGGTCTAGTTCTCGTAACCTTTCCCAGTAATTTAGTTCTTTGCACCCATTGATCTTGGCTGTGAAGCTTCTTTGGATCCCCTCCAGCTGTCTAATGTCTTCTTTTTTATATGGGGATGTTAGGACCGAGCAGTATTCCAATTTGGGTATTATCAGGTTTTCAGTAGAGGAATCATTACATTCCTATCCCTTCGTTTAAAGGTTCTCAATATCTGACCCTTATTCTCTTTGCTCTGTTTACTGCTATCTTATTTTGTGTTTCAAATTTCGCATCATCTGTCATTACAACCCCTAAATCTTTTGCTCTGGAATTTCTCTGAATTTCCTGTCCATTTGGGGTATAATATTCCATGGACTTTAGGTCTTCTCTTTTTCCGTACCGTAATAGCTGAAATTTCTCGGTGTTAAACTTCATATTATTGTCTTCAGTCCACTTGTAGATTTTGTTTATGTCGGTTTGTAGAGATCCTATGTCTTCTGGGTTTCTTATTTTTCTACTGATCTTTGTGTCATCGGCAAAGGATGTTATTGTGCTGTCTCTGGTAACGCCCTCATCTATGTCAGTTAGCATGATTATGAAGAGTAGTGGAGCTAATACTCTTCCTTGTGGTACCGAGATGAGGACCCCTGATTCTGATGAAGATACTCCTTGTACTGTAACGACTTGCCGCCGCTCACTAAGGAAATTATTTATCCATTTCCCTACTTTTCCTGTTATTCCCATATATTTCAGTTTATGTATTATGATTCCGTGGTCACACTTGTCGAACGCTTTAGCAAAGTCTGTGTGTAGTACATCATAGTTTTCATTACTTTCAAGTGAATCAATAATGTTGTTGTGTTCCATTAGTTGTGATAGGCATGATCTGCCTGACCGAAACCCGTGTTGGTTATCATTGAATTTTTTTTGAGTTTCCAAAAAGTCATAGATTTTCTGTCTAACTATTCTTTCAAATATTTTAGTGAGATGAGATGTAAGCGACACTGGCCTATAGTTTTTGGCCTCGGATCGATCTCCTCCTTTATATATTGGGACTATGTTCGCGCTCTTCAGGATGCCCGGTATTTCTCCCGTGTCTAATGATCGTCTCCATATCCAGTATAGGGGCTCAGCGATTGCATTCTTGCAGTTTTTGATCAGTGTGGCATTCCATTTATCCGTCCTGCCGCTGAGTGTGTTTTTAGTTTCCCTATGGCTTGTGTAATATCATCCGTCGTAAAGTCGAAATCCGTTATACTTTCCCCTTGTGGTTCTTCTTCAAAGAACGCGTTTCTATCGCATATCAATTTGTCAGTTTTTGGGATACTGAAAGATGATTCATACTGAGCTTTTAATATTTCAGATACTTCTGTTAGATCATCAGATAAATCACTGTTCTCATTTTTTAAAGGTCCGATAGGCGCTTGGTTTTTCGACTTTCTTTTTGCGAAATTATAGAAGTACTTTGAGTTAGCCTTTATAGCTTCTATAGCTTCATCTTCTTTTTCTGTATGCTTCTCGATTTGTTCCTGTATGACGACATCGATACTTTGTAGTTTATCATTTAATATGTTTCTGATGTTATCTTTACAATTACTTAATTTTGCAGTCACTCTTTTTCTCTTTCGGAACAATGCCCTCTTTAGGGTATTAGGGTCGTTCTTATTTTTTGAAATTGTAAATTTCACCGTTTCACTCCCTCAATATATTACATTTGACAAAAAAACAAAATGTGCCAAATGTCAAGGATTCAATTTTAGTTAATTATTGAAACATAAATATACAAATTTTTTATAAGCGCTCCACTATGAGGGCAAATAACAGCAGTTAAAGGACAGCATAAACTAAAACAGACATTGACTACTGATTAATTAGAAACTGAACTGAACTAAACATTTTGGGACTGAAAGCATAGTAGATTTGGCCTAGTAGGGATGGCTGTTTATGAGGCACCCTTAAATATTAAGTGATTTTAATAAATCTTCTTTGATACACGTTTTATATTAATAGGAAAAAAATGCGGGGGGTAAGACCCCCAAATTTTGGTTGATTGGGTGGTTCTTATATGTATAGGAGAAATTAAATGTATAAAATTTCGGGGTTTCACCCCGCCTTTTTTTCATATTAATATAAAACGTGTATCAAAGAAGTTTTATTAAAACCAATTAATGTTTAAGGGTGCCTCATAAACAGCCACCCCTACTAGGCCAAATCTACTATGCTTTCAGTCCTAAAATGTTTAGTTCAGTTCAGTTTCTAATTAATCAGTAGTCAATGTCTATTTTAGTTTATTCTGTTCTTTAACTGCTGTTATTTGCCCTTATAGTAGAACGCTAATAAAAATTTTGTATATGTATGTTTCAATAATTAACTAAATTTGAGTTCTTGTGCGGCACCAATAAGAATATTCATAATTACTTGAGATTTTGCACATTTTGTTTTCTTGTCAAATGTAATATATTGAGTGGATGAGACGGTGAAATTTGCAATTTTGAAAAATAAGAACCACCTTAGTGGGTATATAGTTTTATCCTGTACTATCACTATTTTTTATATAAGTTTTGGTGTTTATATATCAGGTCATCCCATAAGTAATGTCGTTTTTTACGATAGATTAAGTTTAACTAGTCCTACTCGGTTTAAGCATAAATTTTCCGAAGGTTATATCTAAGAGGAGATCTATCGTATTTCGCCACATACTTTACAGACCTTGACCAGTGAAGACGTGTGTTTTGCTTTATGTGAACCCCTCATAAACATGGCGGTATCAGAAGAGCATATCAGGCATATAATGCTTTACGAGTTCAAAAAAGGGAATAGTGCTACTGAAGCAACGCGGAACATTCAGGAAGTTTATGGCAACGATATTCTGCATGTGAGGAAATGTCAAAGATGGTTTCAAAAGTTTAGGAATGGTGACTGCTGTTTGACAGATGCAGCACACTCTGGACGCCCTGCTGAGTTTGATGATGACCTGCTGTTAGCCGCACTTGAAGAAGACTGTTCAACAACTGTCGAAGAATTGGCCCAGAAACTCAATTCATCCGCGTCCACTATCCATCGACATTTGCAACAACTCGGGAAAGTGCCTAAGTTAGGAAAATGGATGCCACATGAATTGTCGGTCGACAATCTGAGGGTGCGGGTAAACATTAGCACAGCTCTTCATTCCCGTGAACTCCAAGATCCGTTTTTGCACCGTTTAGTGACTGGTGATGAAAAGTGGATACTGTACCAGAATGTTAAGCGCCATCGACAGTGGGTTTGTGCCGGAGAACCAGCGACACCACAGCCAAAACCAAATCTTCACCCTCGGAAGGTGTTGCTTAGTGTTTGGTGGGATAAAGGTGGTGTAATAGACTTTGAAACCTTACCACACAACCAAACAATCACCGCTCAAGTCTACTGTCAACAACTGGATCGATTGAACACTGCACTAAAAGAAAAGAGACCTTCTTTGATTAATCGGAAAGGAATCGTGTTCCACCACGACAACGCACGTCCTCATACCGCTCGGATCACTTCTGAAAAAATTGAGGAGCTTGGGTGAGAAAAACTTCCACATCCTCCATATTCTCCAGACCTTGCGCCTTCAGATTATCATCTCTTCAGGAGTCTGCAAAACTATCTTGACGAGAAACAGTATACTTCTTTAGATGACCTGCACACCAGTCTTTGTACGTTTTTTGGCTCAAAATCGCCTGAATTTTATAAACATGGCATTGAAAAGCTTGTAGGACGTTGGCAGTGTTATTGATTCCGATGGAAAATATATACTAGATTAAAAAGTTTCAGTCGAGTTTTTTTTTTGTCCTTCAAATTCCGATCTAAAAAACATTATTTATGGGATGACCTGATATATATATATATATATATATATATATATATATATATATATTATATATATATATATATATATATATATAACCTTACCTTACAACCTTACAAAGGTTCCGCGCGATGATTTCTCATTTCGCGAAGGTCAAGCTTGTCGCCCCTCCTCTCGAGTTGGCCTGGTGAAGTAGTGAGTTGGATTCTTGCGCTCTCCACCTCACATAGCCAGGTACGCCCGGCTCATCGGGGATTGTTCTGAGCCAGGCGTCTAGTCTTCTTTTGAAGATTTCCACTGCAACTCCCTTCGTGTTTTCTTAGGTCTTTGGGCAACTGATTAAACAGTTTTGGTCCTCTCACTACAAAACTATTTTCTTTCAGGTTAAGGATGTTCCCTGTCTCGCCTTCAATTTGGGAATACGACACAGTCTACCGCTTCTACTTTCCATCGTTGTTTGGGGAGTTATGGGATTCAGAGTAAGATTAGGGACTAGTTTCTCCATTATTTTCCAAGTGTAAATAATGGTGTATCTCTCTCTTCTCCTTTCCAGTGAATATAGGTCTAGTTCTCGTAACCTTTCCCAGTAATTTAGTTCTTTGCACCCATTGATCTTGGCTGTGAAGCTTCTTTGGATCCCCTCCAGCTGTCTAATGTCTTCTTTTTTATATGGGGAAGTTACGACCGAGCAGTATTCTAATTTGGGTATGATCATGGTTTTCAGTAGAGGAATCATTTCATTCCTGTCCCTTCGTTTAAAGGTTCTCAATATCTGACCCGTTATTCTCTTTGCTCTGTTTACTGCTATCTTATTTTGTGTTTCAAATTTCGCATCATCTGTCATTACAACCCCTAAATCTTTTGCTCTGGAATTTCTCTGAATTTCCTGTCAATTTGGGGTATAATATTCCATGCACTTTAGGTCTTCTCTTTTTCCGTACCGTAATAGCTGAAATTTCTCGGTGTTAAACTTCATATTGTTGTCTTCAGTCCACTTGTAGATTTTGTTCATGTCGGTTTGTAGAGATCCTATGTCTTCTGGGTTTCTTATTTTTCTACTGATCTTTGTGTCATCGGCAAAGGATGTTATTGTGCTGTCTCTGGTAACGTCCTCATCTATGTCAGTTAGCATGATTATGAAGAGTAGTGGAGCTAATACTGTTCCTTTTATATATATATATATATATATATATTATATGGGCGTATTTGCTTGTACATATATTAAATGGTTATATAGTTTTATCCTGAACTAATATTATTATTTAAGAATGTATATACAGGGCGTCCCAAAAATGTATACACACTTTAAATAATTATAAAGGCAGTGTTTATTAAAATACATTTCATTTTCAAAATGTAATAGAATCTACAGACATTATTTAATTGTTTTGTCAACGCCTGTTTTCAAACTGACGTCCGTTCTGGTCCAGGCACTGCTGATAACGCGAAGCAATGGAATCGCAAACATCACGAAACATTTCGTTTGGTATTTGTGTGCATTCTCGTTCAATGGCTGCTCTCAATTCAGCGACTGTTGTAGGTTTATAGCGTAGACTTTGTCTTTTAAGTATCCCCATAAAAAAAGTCTAGTGGTGTGAGGTCTGGTGAACGCGGAGGGTTCTACGAAACCCCTTCGTCCAATCCACATCCACATCGTGCCAAGTACCACTCGCAATACTCCACTCTTCGGTCGGATCATCTTCATTAATAGCATTGACTAATCTTGGAATGTAACTTTTCCATTGACAGCGCTTCAAAATGCGTTGGACAGACGATTCTGAAATTCCTACCTCACGACTCGCTTGCCGCACAGATTTTCTTGGACTTTGGTGATACGTTTCCAGTACTCTTTCTTGCTTTGTGGGGCTTGTCGATGTCCGTGGTCTTCCGGAACGCTTCTTGTGGACATTCTGAACAGTTCCATCGGCTTCAAACTTATCTCTAATTCGAGTGATGGTAAGTCGCGTTGGTGGATCTGTTTGAAACTCCCTCCTAAACTGTCTTTGCACTTCAACTGCGTTTTCACACTTCCAGTAGCATTTTAGAATGAATTTCCTTTGTTCAAAGCTTAGTCTGACTGCCATTATTAATTCTAATGGGTTTACCTTGGAAAGAAAGAAACATCAATTGAGCTATCAGCTGTTAAAGTGTGTATGCATTTTTTTGGGACGCCCTGTATATATATCCTTTGCTTAATGTGTGTAGTTTTGCTGTATACTATTTTTGAATGTACAGAGTGTACATAAAGTCAGGATCTATTTTTGTGAAGCACTTGGAAATTATAAGGAATTCAATCATAAAATGATAAAGTGGTAACATTTATTAAATAATTAAGAGTAGGATTCGACGTGACGCCCATCAGTATCCCTGCACAGCTCAAATCGTTCCGCAGCATTTCTAAACACATTCTGGAGCATTTGCGGGGTTATGTTATCTGCAGCAGTTCGTATACGTGTACGTAAGTTTTCATGACTCGTAATCTTCGTCTGATAGACGTGCGATTTGATAAAGCCCCATGCAAAGAAATCTAAAGAGGTTAAATCTGGTGATCTCGCTGGCCAAGGTCTGTTGCTTCCGCGTCCGATCCAGCGATTTGGAAAACGTCCATTTAGATAATCCTGAACAATTTTGGCATAGTGACAAGGAGCACCATCATGTTGATAGACGACGGGGATAGGATTGTTAGTACCGTCGTCTATCAACATGATGATGCTCCTTGTCACTATGCCAAAATTGTTCAGGATTATCTAAATGGACGTTTTCCAAATCGCTGGATCGGACGCGGAAGCAACAGACCTTGGCCAGCGAGATCACCAGATTTAACCCCTTTAGAGTTCTTTGCATGGGGCTTTATCAAATCGCACGTCTATCAGACGAAGATTACGAGTCTTGAAAACTTACGTACACGTATACGAACTGCTGCAGATAACATAACCCCGCAAATGCTCCAAAATGTGTTTAGAAATGCTGCGGAACGATTTGAGCTGTGGAGGGATACTGATGGGCGTCACGTCGAATCCTACTCTTAATTATTTAATAAATGTTACCACTTTATCATTTTATGATTGAATTCCATATAATTTCCAAGTGCTTCACAAAAATAGATCCTGACTTTATGTACACCCTGTATATCTAATTCCTATATATTTCATGAATTATTTCCCTTAACTCGTCTAAATAAACAGAATGATGTAATGTGGTTTTATTTATTTCTTTTGGTTGTATAACTGGGGTGATAGGAATATATATATATACCAAAGGGTTGGTTACGCCTTCTAAACCGACTGACTGATTTCTAAGCCAACTATCAAGAATATCTGAATAGCACAATCTGGCATCTGAAAAGTTAATTAATATATACACGTACACCTGCCTTCTAGGTCTTCTCAGTCAACTGGCGGAATGAGCCAACTGGCGGATTTCGAGTTCTAAGTCGTGTTGCTACCTTGAGCTGTCATTAAGCTTCTGCCTCTCGCAGAAGCTGGATGCTCTCTTCCTCTCTCTTCTCCTCTCTCTTAGGTTAGGTATACCCTTTGGGGGTGAGGCCGTCCCAACTTCTCCCCCAAAGAGGTCAGGTGGACTCCCCCAGCTTGCTGGGGTAGTTCCCCTCCCCCCCTTTTTTTAAAGGAAGGCGAGGATGAATCTATTTTTAATTTTTTTTAATTTTAAAATTTAAAAAATAAATTTCAAATTGATCCATTTCTGTCTTCCCCAAAAGCGGGGATACTACTTAAGTTATATAAGTGAATTATTACTCATTTGAAAGAGAATACCTTTACTTTTTATTGGTTTATAATACTTGTGCTTTGCAGGTTTGATAACAATGCCACAGCTCACTCCTGAGCAAAGAGCAGAACTGGTAAACCTGTACTATGAGCATGGCAAGTCTCTGACAAGGGTACAACGTGCGTACAAGCGTACACACAATTGCGAGACAGCTTCTTCAAGGCATACAATATTGCGAGCCATACGTAACTTTCAGGAAACTGGTAGCGTCAATAAAGGGGAACATTGGAATAAAGGTGGGTGGGTGGTTGTATTGTATAAACATAATCTTCAAAAAGTTAAGTTCGGAACCCATAATATTGTTCTTATTCCCTAAAAAACTCTAAAAAAGAATACCAATTTGTATACAAATCGGAATGTTTTAGAGGTGCCGTAAGAGTCCAGAAGATTTTAACTTACAGTCTTTTTTGAGTTCAGCTCCAGGTCCCCTTCACCCATAAGGGTGAGTATTATCCTCTCAATGGAAGGGGTTTCGTTGGTGCTAACAACTCATTGTCGCCTGGTTGAACTTTGGAGACCTTCAACTAATGTTTTATTTCTTGCATTTGGGAACGTTTTAGATGTTCTTCAACGACTTGAAGCAAAAACTGTGTCTGTTCCTCATTTCTTGTTACAGAGGCATTAAAGTCCTTTATCAATGTACCCCCTTTCTCCTATATCATTGACAACTTTCATGCTTTTAAGAATCTTGGAAGCGTTTTGATATTCTGGAATCTGTTCCCATTGAGCTGGATCTGCAGAAGTTAGAAAGTCATCTTCCAACCCTAAAATTGAGAACAGTTGTCGAGAGTTTGCTGTGACAAATGGTGACAGATCATTTTCTTCAACAATCGTTGGACAAATTCTATGATTCTATGATTACCGAATGCCTTGCCTGCAGATTTAGAGACGACAGTGTCTGGGTGTTTTTAATTGCTGAAGGAGCTCAAGGTCATTTGCAGGAGCTAAAGTTGCTTGGGGCATTGGAACCATGCTTTTACATAAATCTTTGTAGTGAATAAATTGAATCTTCTTAAAGATGACATTTCTCTTGATGTTAAACGAACCTGTGAACGGAGGAGATAAATCTTTATAGAATAAATTAGGTTTGCTAGCCAACGTACACGATGTAGAGCACCTGGTTGCATCAGTCTTCTTCCTCGTGGGGGTACTTCTCCCAGAAACAACAATGTTAATTCTAAGGTTTCTCGGTAATCATCTCTTGGTTGACGTTCTTCTAGGTTAGTTTTACAGAATTCAATTATTTCCTTCCATTCAGATATGTCTAAGGTCACTTCTTTATCACTAATCACTGGTTCAAGCTTACTCTTATCAATGTTACCCCATTCTAGCTGTAATCGCTTAAATAAAGCAATATCAGGTCCTGATGAGGGACCAAAAAGGACGCCAAATACATTTGCAGCTATAATCTCATGGATATGATGACGCCACTAGGTGCAGAAGATTTTTGCCCAACATTTGTTCAATCAGGATGCAGGCACCTCCTCTCTTTCCTGTATTACTTGCCGTGGTATCAAACGACATAGCTTTGATCTGGTTGGTTAAATTCCATTCTTTTACAGTTTCAACAACAGCCTTTGCATTTGTTTTTGCACTTTCGGAGGTAAGTTTAAGGACAGGCAAACGACCGACAGACTTTTTTCCTGTGATATCAGGTAGCATTTTCCCAGCCCAGTAAACTACTAGGGGAGTTTCTGGAGCAAAGTGTCCAATAATATTAGCTGCAGTTTCTTTTCTAATTTTCATCGTTTTAGTGCGAGTAGAATCTTTATTGATTGATAGTGACTCTACAGTATATCCTGAACTTTTTGCAGTAGCAGCAACGATATGAGCTGCTGCTTGGTTGCTGGTTTTTGTACGGTCTAGAGCTTGCGCTAATTCGAGAGTCATTATGTTTTGAGGTCTTGCTTTCTTTAATTCTGGTTGGGTGTCACCCTGAGAAAAACTTTTTAATTTTTGAGATGTACTATTTTCCGAATGGATCGACTCATTATCGCTACTGGTACATGAATCTATTGTTGCAACTTTGCTTAGTTGTTGTATTTCTTTTTCATGTTTTCTCTTGCGGCTAATGAAATTTTGCTCTCTAATTATCTTATTTCTTTCCTTGAGCTGAGCAATAAGAAATTTCGGAGCAAGTGTAGTTACGTCCCCCTGATGCAAAAGGGGACACAAACTACACTAGGTTAAAGTTGGGGAACGTAAACTACACTAGGATCTTTAGAAGACATTTTTTAAATGAACCCATCAAATAAAACGTTAAAACTAACGAAAATATTAAACTTAACCTAACCAATCGTCAATTTATATATATAATCTGTAAGGATGCAACGGATGAGAAAGGGGCGATGAGGTGTGATTTCTGTCAGCTACTTTTTATTTTAAATGCCTAGAATGGGGAGATGAAAAAATCTCCTTTATAACGAACGCAAAGCGGTTTAATGGGATAAAATTTTTCTGCAAAAACTGCTTGACCGAATTAAACTCTTTTACAGTTCTTAAAGCAGAAAGAGACTACGAGAAGAGAATGAAAGAGGAAAGTGGGAAAAAAGAACAGTGAAAACGGAAAAAACGGAGAAAGGCGAAATAGAAAAAAATCAAATACCGTCACAAAAAGAGGCCGAAAACACAGGCAACAAAGAGTGTAAAGACAACACACAGCATAAGGGCAACGAAGGACACAAACACAACTAGCACAAATAGGACAAGACAAGAGGGCAGTCAAGAAAACGAAGTAAAACTGTCCCCCAATAAGGAGCAAAAAACAAAAGCCAAGAGTAAATATGGGGAAGGAATTATATGCAGGTATTATATAAAATATAATTGCAGATTTAAAAGAGGACAATGTATATATGAACATCCCCCAATATGCAATTTCTTCTATAATAATGGTCATTGTAAATTTGGAGACTGATGTAAATTCTACCACCTGGACATTTGCAGGACTTACGCAAAATATGGAACCTGCAAATTCGGGAAAAAATGCTGCTATCAACATCTCCCGACGGACTCAACGAACAAAGGAAAAAGTTTAAATGACAATAGGAATAAAAATACAATAGGAACAACAATAGGAACACAATAAGCGAACAAGAAAATTTTTTCAACATCGCGGACACCTTACGGATGCTAAATGTCATCCACATGCAGTTGACACAGCTGGAAACCCCCGAGCCAAATCGCTACCGGGCAAGAAGCTACCAATACAAGTAGGCGGAAACGGATCTCTTTCGGAGGATCATAGGGCAACGAATCAAGCGATATCGAAGGAAAACGAACTTGAATGCACAAGGGGCAACGAAAAACAGAGAACATAAAAATTGTCCTGGCTAATATTCAAGGAATAAGACCAAACCAATCACTCAATAAGGTTTCGTACCTGAAAGGATTTATGGACGAAACAAGGGCCGACATCGCATGCCTCACAGAAACTCATCTTAAAAATTGCCAAGGAAATTGTGAAAACTGCGAACATTGTATTGATAAGAAAGAGATAAATATAGAGGGCTTCAACTTACTAAGAGCGGATAGAACGACGAGACGGAAAGATGGCTGTGCTCTATATGTACAGGAAGGTCATATGACAGAGACGATAATAAGTAAATTAAACAGCTATGTGGAACTCCTAGCAGTGAAAATAGAAAAACTAAACTTGATAGTAATAGTCATCTATAGACCTCCAAGCACCCCAACCGAAAAATTCTCGGAGGCCATTGGTGACATCAGAAAGCTAATAAAGGCCATAAACCCTCCATCCCCCAATATAATGATCTGCGGAGACTTTAACTTCCCATTTATAAAATACAAAAAGGTGGATAGGAATATATATATTCACCAGGACAAGGGGGGCACAAGAGAAGACCAGGAGCAAGCAAAAATGTTGATGGCTCTCACAAATGAGTTTATGCTGACACAGGAGATAATAGAAAATACCAGAAAAAATAACTGCCTGGATCTGGTATTCACGAATAACACGAACTTGATTGCTGATATAAAAATAATCCCAACCATTATCTCAGACCACAACTTAATCGAGATATCAACAAATATGACGACAGCATTAAAAGATAATACACATATTGTGGAAAGAAGTAAATTCGGGGCCTTTAACTTAAACTCGAAGACTATAGATTGGGAAGCAATCAGATCGCACATGGCCCAAATAGAATGGAGAACAATTTTCGAGAATAAAAATGCTAACAACCTTGGAAGAAAAAACGCTGAGAATTTTAGAAAAATATGCTCCGAAATCACAGCAAAAAGGAAAGAGGAGCTGGCTAGAGAGGCAAAAGAGAAGACTATTCCGCAAAAGAAAGAGAGTGGAGGCGAAGTTAGGTAACTGCGGAGATAATGACAGGAAAGCAATAAAAGAAAAACTGGAGGGTATCGATAGGGAAATACAAGCCCTGATTAAGGACCATACAGAGATGGAAGAGGAAAAGGCGGTAGAAGCAATAAAGGAAAATCCAGAATACTTCTATAGTTATGCAAAAAGGAAAACAAAAACGCGCGCCGCTATTGGGCCCTTAAGGACCGGAAATAATGAACTTACCGACGATCCAAAAGAAATATCTGATACATTGAGAGCTTAATATGAATCAGTTTTTAGTACCCCAAAAAGTGACAAAGGATACCTGACATAAATGCATTCTTTGAAGAGGAATTGCAAGGAGAGTATATAACAGACTTTGATTTTACACTAGAAGATGTAGCGAGAGCTATAGGACAAATGAAACCACATTCAGCTGCAGGTCCGGACAAGTGGAACGCATTATTGATTAAAAACTGTAAAAATGAAATAGCTACACCTTTATACTGGACATGGAGAAGATCCCTAGACACTGAGGAAATACCGAACATTTTGAAAAGAGCAAACATTGTCCCTATATATAAAGGAGGGGACGGATCTCAAGCAAAGAACTATAGAGTGTCATTGACGTCCCACCTCACCAAAGTATTTGAAAGAATAGTTAGAGAGAAAATTTATGATTTCCTGGAGACACGGGAAAGATTCAACGAAAATCAGCATGGATTCCGATCAGGTAGATCATGCCTATCACAACTAATAGAACACTACAACAATATCCTAGATGCATTAGAAGGCAATGACAACTACGATGTTATATACACAGATTTTGCTAAAGCTTTCGATAAATGTGACCATGGTATAATAGCACATAAAATTAAATATATGGGAATAACAGGCAAAGTGGGAAAATGGATCTACAACGTCCTTAGAGATCGTCTGCAGATCATCAAAATTCAAGGTATATCATCATCAGAATCGGAAGTACGCAGCTCAGCACCACATGGGACAGTACTGGCCCCACTCCTGTTCATTATCATGCTAACAGACGTAGACAGCGGAGTAAACAGCAACAGTATAGTAACATCCTTTGCAGACGATACAAAGATCAGCAGAAAAATCAGCGATGTACATGACATAGAAGCCTTGCAGAGGGACACGAACAAAATATACAAATGGTCAGAAGACAACAACATGTCATTCAACGCCGAGAAATTTCAGCTCTTGAGATATGGTAGAAAAGAAGAACTTAAACAGACTGCATATTATGCTCCAGATAGACAGGAAATTCAGAGAAGCACGAAAGCGATCGATCTCGGGATAATAATGACAGATGATGCGAAATTCGAAATACAAAATCAGATAGCGATAAATAAAGCAAAAAGAGTCGCCGGACAGGTACTAAGAACGTTCAAGAGAAGGGACAGGACAGTAATGATTCCCCTGCTAAAAACACTGATTATACCAAAACTTGAATACTGCTCAGTTTTGACGTGCCCATATAAAAAGGAAGAAACTAATAAACTAGAAGAAACACAAAGGCATTTCACAGCCAAGATTGATGGCTGCAAAGAACTCAACTACTGGGGAAGACTACGTAAACTAAATCTGTACTCACTGGAAAGAAGAAGAGAGAGGTACATCATAATCTACATATGGAAAATGATCGAGAAACTGGTACCAAACCTAAAACTAAACCCAATTACCATTCAAACAACACTGGAAAATAGGAAAGGCAGAATGTGTAGTGTTCCTAAATTAAAGGCTCGACAAGGGACCTCCTCAACCCTGAAGGAAAATAGTTTGGTTGTCAGGGGGCCAAGACTTTTCAACCAGCTTCCAAAGGACCTCAGAAACGTAACGGGGGTCAAAGTTGAAGTCTTCAAGAAAAGACTGGATGCCTGACTCAGGACAGTGCCAGATGAGCCGGGCGTGCCTGGCTATGTACGGTGGAGAGCGCAAGAAAGTTACTCGCTCCTCCACCAGGCCAGACCTAGAGGCGGGGCCACCTGCTTGACCTCCGTGTGAAGAGAGACCAACGCACGAAACAACATAAGGTTCATAAGATGTGTATATATATATATATATATATATATATATACTATAACTTCAACATAAGCAAAGGTCTTTTTCAACTCGATCCTGTTGTTTTGAATTCCTTCAGAACAGATTTAGATAAGAAGGGTAGAACGCTAAATCTTTGGTAAACTTGTATGCTACTCTAATAACTTTTATTTTTCAATTTATTTTTATATACATCGAACCTTAAACGGGCAGAGTGCTAAAACCTGGGCAGATTTCCAGTATAAATATTCATTTGATCTTGTGCTAAAAATCGGTAGTTTTTTGTTTTTTTTATCTATTACTGGTTGGAAACAATTTATTTGATCTTGTGCTAAAAATCGATAGTTTTTCCTTACAAATTTGTATGCTCTTCCCATCCCACAATCCTTTAATTTTTAATTTTAATTTTTCCGTTTATGTATATATATATATATATATATATATATATATATATATATATATATATGTATTTTTTTTTCTGTAACCTATATATAGGCTGTAACCCTTTATGTACTTCAGTGTTCCTGAGGATGTCATTAGACGAAAGCGCTTGAGCATCATTCTGTTTCCTTTCCTTCGTGGTTTTATTCATCATAAATATTTTTCACGTGTTACTTTCGTGAAATAATTTTCATAGGTATATAAATATTTATATATATATATATATATATAGTAGTATAGCCGCAAAAGGGGAGAGTGCAGGAATATTGCAGGTTATTATGTAATGTTGCAAAGGGGGGTGGGGTTGTTGCAAAGGGTGAAGGGGGTTGTTGCAAAGGGGGATGTTGCAAAGGGGGTTGTTGCAAAGGGGGGTGGGGGGAAACTTGGAGGCGGCGTTATCCCCCAAGAGAAAGGAGGAGGAGGAGAGAAAGGAGGAGAGGTGTTCACCTGGCAGGAGCCAAGTGCACACTAAGACTTCCAGCCGGGCTGGCGTTGTTTTATAGGCTCCTAATCAGCCAGAATCAGCCAGTTGGCTGAGCCAAGGGGGAGAGACGCCTGAAGGAGAGAGAGAGACAGCTGAAGGAGAGAGAGCTGAAGAAGAGAGAGAGATGCCTGTAGGAGGGAGAGACGCCTGAAGAAGAGAGAGATGCCTGTAGGAGGGAGAGACGCCTGAAGGAGAGAGAGAGAGAGCTGAAGAAGAGAGAGATGCCTGTAGGAGGGAGAGACGCCTGAAGGAGAGAGGATAGGTACACATGCTGGAGTACTCATGCTGGAGGTACACATGCAGTAGGTACACATGCTGGAGGTACACGCACACATGCAGGAGTACACATGCTGGATGTACACATGCAGGAGTACACATGCTGGAGGCAAACATGCAGGAGAGAGAGAGAGAGACGCCTGAAGGAGGAAGATACATGCAGGAGAGAGAGAGAGAGACTCCTGAAGGACAGAGTGGAGTTCTCCCCCAATTTATTTTCGTTTCCCTAACCTAAGAGGCCACTATGGGGTTTACCAAAGGGCCTGAAATAGAAGGAGCAGAGCACCTTACTCGGCCGGAGCCGAGGGGGGAATGGTTCTTCACCAACTTCGCGATCTTTTATAATCCTCTATTCTGGCTGAGTTGCCAGATAGCGCCATGTGTCCCATTAATCGTGTAGCGATTGCACATCAATTATCATTATTATTATTATTATTATTATTTCTACAATGAAACGGGGTCGGGTCGAAGAACGGGCGAGGGATCTTCCCCCCAATATATAATATATATATATTTATTTATTTTATAACATTTAATTTTAGTTTAGAAGCAAATTTAACATTGACTTCATTGAACTTAAAGAAACAAATAACATAGTTTACCTTCGAAAACGTCATAATAGAAAACTTCATTTTACGGTAAACTATGTTATTTCGTTTACTAGAGTCAATGAACAGTCTCCATTCTTTTGGATCATAGCGATTGCACATCAATTATTATTATTATTATTATTATTATTATTTCTACAATGAAACGGGTCGGGTCGAAGAACGGGCGAGAGATCTTCCCCCCAATATATTATAATATATATTATTTATTTTATAACATTTAATTTTAGTTTAGAAGCAAATTTAACATTGACTTCATTGAACTTAAAGAAACAAATAACATAGTTTACCTTCGAAAACGTCATATAGAAAACTTCATTTTACGGTAAACTATGTTATTTCGTTTACTAGAGTCAATGAACAGTCTCCATTCTTTTGGATCATAGCGATTGCACATCAATTATTATTATTATTATTATTATTATTATTATTATTATTTCTACAATGAAACGGTGTCGGGTCGAAGAACGGGTGAGAGATCTTCCCCCCAATATATATATATATATATATATATATATATATATATATATAATATATTATTTATTTATAACATTTAATTTTAGTTTAGAAGCAAATTTAACATTGACTTCATTGAACTTAAAGAAACAAATAACATAGTTTACCTTCGAAAACGTCATAATAGAAAACTTCATTTTACGGTAAACTATGTTATTTCGTTTACTATAATTATATCATTCTTTTAGGCAGCTTATGATACATATATATATATATATATATATATATATATATATATATATATATATATATATATATATATATGTGTTGATGAAGCCAATTAAATTCTACTTATTAATAAATAACTTTTTACACACAAACTACATCTTAACTGCAAACACCTTGCACATCAATTCTTATTATCATTATTATTATTATTATTTCTACAATGAAACGGGGTCGGGCCGAAGAACGGGTGAGAGATCTCCCCCCCAATATATATATATATATATATATATATATATATATATATATAATAAACAACTCATGCACGCACACACACACACACACACACACACACACACGCACGCACACACGATGAAAGGCAGAAGCTAAATCAGTTCGAATTGTGTCTCTAGGGACACGATTCGAACGAAAAAGGTCTCTAGGGACCTTTTTCGGCCCGAGGGATTATCCTTCTACAAGCTATTCGAGCAGAAATCACCACTGACTCCAGATATTAATTTTATCATTGTTATTACTTCTACAAATATTTACGCGTATTTTAAAATATAATTTGAAGCCAATTAAATTCTACTTATTAATAAATAACTTTTTACACACAAACTACATCTTAACTGCAAACACCTTGCACATCAATTCTTATTATCATTATTATTATTATTTCTACAATGAAACGGGATCGGGCCGAAGAACGGGTGAGAGATCTCCCCCCAATATATATATATATATATATATATATATATATATATATATATGCTACACACACAGACCGTGCATGGAACTCTTCTGGGATAATTAAATCCACTATAGTCCGAGTAAGTAATGACAAATACCGCCTCGGTGGTGTAGTGGTTAGCGTAGCGGACTACGAATCCATCGGCCCAGGGTTCGAGACCCGACGGCAGCCGGCGCGCAGCAAAACCCAGCTGTTCCACACAATAAGAAAGTGGTTGGTAGATAAATGGGCACCCTAGGAGGCCTAGTGGTCAAGACGCTGGGCTAATGATGGGAATATATCCGAAAAACATCGTAATGCACGATTTTTTCTATGTAGCAATAATAATTAACTCTTTCAAATACGTGATTTAAAATAACAGGACCATTTTACCCGAGGCAGTAGTATATCCGAAAAACATCGTAATGCACGATTTTTTCTATGTAGCAATAATAATTAACTCTTTCAAATACGTGATTTAAAATAACAGGACCATTTTACCCGAGGCAGTAGTATATCCGAAAAACATCGTAATGCACGATTTTTTCTATGTAGCAATAATAATTAACTCTTTCAAATACGTGATTTAAATAACAGGACCATTTTACCCGAGGCAGTAGTATATCCGAAAAACATCGTAATGCACGATTTTTTCTATGTAGCAATAATGATTAACTCTTTCAAATACGTGATTTAAAATAACAGGATCATTTAACCCGAGACAGTAGTATGTCCGAAAAACATCGTATAACCTAACTATAATTTACAACTATAGTTTACCTTGACTTTCATATGCTTCTATCCTGTTTTATTAATAAAGATTTTTAACTTTTAACATATGAATAAAGATTTTTAACATTTAATTTTATTTTAGTATTTATTCATGCCACGCCGCCTTAGACCACAGCTTAACGTTGAAACCAAATGTTCTTTTTAAAATATAATTAGGATATAATTTCTTTATTATAAAATAAGTTAACAATTATGTTAACAAACAATACTAATAATTTGTAAGTAAAAAATTAATATAAGGGACTACCATAGAAATGTAAGTGCCTATAATTCGATTTTATATATATGTTACTCGTCCGGTCTCGTTATAGCGGATTGGTACACGTCATAGCTCCACCCAGCTACATCGGCAGCCAATCACGACGGACATCTGGTCTTTTGGGCGGAGCTTGGCGAATGTGCATATAAAAGGGGATATTTTCAGTTGGGAGTAACAGTAGCTATTTTCGCATCAGTGAATAATCAACCATGGACCTGTACGTCTCCCCAGACTTGTATGAAGAACGTGATACTGCAGCATTAACCACAATTAGCTTTTCAATGCGGTGATTGTGGCGAACTATTTTCGACGCAAACCGTAGAAGATATTTGCAGTGACGCTCCTTACAATCCGACGCAAGGGACTACCATAGAAATGTAAGTGCCATAATTAGAATTTTATATATATATGGAGAGTTGTAGTATTTCGTCAAATAGATACTAGTCAAAAATGTCAATCAATGTTATTTCCCCATCATGCTAAAATCGAAATTTTTATGGCGTTCACTCCTCGAACCAAAGATATCTTCACATAATGGGGATCTGTCTGTCTGTCTGTATATGTTTTCCTTTAAGGTCCGATGAGGATTTGACACGAGTTATACAATCTTTTGAAGGGAATACGGATGATATACTAATCAGTCAACAATGTCAAATAATGTAAGTGTTTTTCGATCTTTTTGGGATAAGAAGACGCAATATATTTTCATAAATTTATTAAATGAAAGAAATCAGTACAATAAACGAATATACAAATATACGAACAAAAACATTATAATATACAGCGAGTACGTACAATTGGAAAACGGTTTTTTATCTGTCTGCATACCATTTCATCGTTTCGGTGAGTGTGACACGGGTCAAATAAATTTAAAAAATTTATAAATTCTTTATCATTTGACATATGCATGAGAAATGAGACACAGTACATTCCGCAAACATTAGTAAAATATCCCTGCATACGAAATGGGTTCCATACAACTTCGGGAATATGTAACTGAGCGAGAAATTTTACAATAATAGGGTCACTCCAGGGTTGAGTACCGAGTGAATCAAAATAGTACAGGCGCTGTCTATTTTTAAAATAGACCGCGATCCAGTGAATCCCTTCATTACCGATGATGTCTGTGTTCACTAAGACGCATTCTCGCGTACTTGGCAAACTCAATGTTTCGCAAACACGCCGATAAATTTGGAACGTGTGACTCGCTCCATTACTTTCTGAAGTGTATTAGCATCCATTTTAAAAGTCAGTGATAACGCTTCTAAATCTATCTACTTCTATTAGGGCTTGCGATTCGAGATATACTAGTACACTAATAGGAGCGTCTATAGGCTTGGCGAATTCCAGCCGCACTGAGATGTTACCGCTCTGCTGTGGTGTTAAATGGGTATTTACGCTAGCAGATAAGTCAGGTGTAATGTCAAACGGATAAAGGTTAAATTGATTTTTCGCCTGTGCACACACAAAGGAGAAAGTGAAACGCTAATTGAAACATGAGTTATTTAATAAACGAGATATTCAGTTAACACAAGAAATAACAGAAAACACAAGAAAAAACAAATGCTTAGATTTGGTGATCACAAACAACAGAAACCTAAAGAAACCTGTACTCGATATGAAGGGCTTTCATATCGTTCAGTAGTATTTTTGTTCCCACTTTACAACCGGATGGTAAGTCATCTTTAAATACGTCTAGAATACAATCAAAAGCACGCACAAAGAGTTCATCGTTAGTTACATTATTAAACACAAGTTTATAAACACGCTTTTCCAATCGAGGGTTTATTTCTACCGACCCGAGCTTTTCAATCGTGAACACGTCTTCACTCAACATAGCGGCAATTGAAATAATCTTCTAAATCGTTACGACAACTGCGCGTTATATAAAGAAATAGTTCTTCAGGATAATTTTCACGAACTAGGCATATTTTATAATGTTTTACTAAACATCTTCATACACCGGCGCATTATTTGAGAGGAACATATGCTCATATTTTTCCTTTCTGCCCGTCAAACGATACTCATCTCTAAAGTCTGTTAAAAACTCACGCAGGACACTAGCCACAACCTCACTACGAACCTCGTCATGATATACATTAATATAGTGATAAAAATACTTAAGATTGTCCATGATCACGAGATTCACATTTTCAGTCGTAGGGTATGAGTAATCGACATGGTGTAGCATGACGTAATGCGGCTTGTCACACCACCCATCCGCAAGACTCATTATCCATACCTGCTGCTTCTCTTCTGCACGCGCTGTTTCTTTTACTTTAGACTTTATAAAGTTTAGATCTGCAGCATACTTCAGCACATCGTCAGTGCAACGAAAGCCTTCAATGGTCTCACCAGAACATCCGTAGAGTATTTGTACATCTTGGAACTTCACACAATCCAATGTGGTTTTAAAAGAGGCATAGGAGGGGGGGAATAGGAAGTTTTTCGGTATCCACCACATCCTGGCACTTTGCTGAATACCATTTCATAAACGTTGTACAAACAATATTAAAGGTAGCCATTTGAATACACGTCTGATTTTTCTTCTGAATACACGTCTGATCTCTCGGTCTTACTGCAGTCGACTGATCACGCAGGGAATCACAGATAGCAACATGACTCAAGGTCTTACAGTGGGCGGAGCTTAGAATTTTCGCCTGTGCACACACAAAGGAGAAAGTGAAACGCTAATTGAAACATGAGTTATTTAATAAACGTGATATTCAGTTAACACAAGAAATAACAGAAAACACAAGAAAAAACAAATGCTTAGATTTGGTGATCACAAACAACAGAAACCTAATACTTTAAAGAAAGCATTCTATTAAATACTTTTAGCCTATGTTCACGAATTAATACCGGTTTTAAAATAGATTCGACAAGAAGACCGGCTGGACTGATTTTATAGAAATTCAAGGATTCCAAGTTGATCACGAGAGAAGTTATGTAGTCATCTTCCATGCTGCAAAATCTCATCGTTAGCCTGCCTGCTCAGAGCACCGACAAGAGGTAAAATCGAATCCACATCAACACAAAATTTTAGTCGCTAAAATAACAGCCTGAGTATTGTTCATGTTCTAAATTATCTTTGATTCGTTTTGATAAAATTGAGTAAACTGCAGCCTTTGTTTCCTGATCAGAAACTCTCCGTCTTTTTCTGGTATGGTGCAAGGCTTCGTTGCAACCATATTCACTGCACGAGTCTACTTCACAGTCGTTGCCTTCTAATCTAGATTTACACTCTTCACTAATGCATTCGATGGGTGAATAATCATCTTGGTTGATATTATTGACACCACATTCGAGAGGGCTCACTGGGGTAACGGACACTTCAGGTAATGGCGCGGACGCTTGAGGTGGGTCGGGGACAATCTCCTCAGGTTGCCCTTGTGGCGGGGCAAATATTGTGTGGGGTAATTATGTGTTGCTTCTAAGTAAACAAAACGGGCCTTATGTAACACAGTGGCAATTAATAATGATTTATGCAAAGATGCACCAGCTCTTCTGGAACGTCTGGATGCAATTTTACCGAGCGATATATTTATCAACTTGTATGCTTCAAACCCGTTTGGAACGTCAGATATCATGTTCACCACCTAGGAATTGGTCAAGGCACAGAGAGCTAACTAACACGACTCTATCCTCTATTACCAATCTTGTAATGAGTTAAAGTGAAAGTTTCGCCTGCCTTTATACAATGTCGTTCTGACGTCGTTATCAAGCTCCACACAGGGAACTTCCAGGAAGTAACATGAATCACGTTGCTGTTCTTTCACCTGTACACACACACACACACACACACACACACACACACACACACACACACACACACACAAAGGAGAAAGTGATACGTTGGTTGAAACATGATTTATTTAATAAAATAAATATTCAAGCTATATATATATATATATTTACAAACACGTGTAATAAATAAGTTAACAACAGACATCAATGATTATATTCAAGACATATTTACAAACGTGTGATAAATAAGTTAACAATTGAATTTCTGTAACCCGAGAGACGACGGACGGAGTCATTACAAGCTCGGCTCCGCCGTGCTTGTAATGACTCCGTCCGTCGTCTCTCGGGTTAACATAATTTCATTTGTTAACTTGTTTATTACACATGTTTTTAAATATATATGTCTTGAATATAGTCATTGATGTGTCTGTTGTTAACTTATTTATTACACGTGTTTGTAAATATATATATATATAGCTTGAATATTTCTTTTATTAAATAAATCATGTTTCAACCAACGTATCACTTTCTCCTTTGTGTGTGTGTGTGTGTGTGTGTGTGTGTGTGTGTGTGTACAGGTGAAAGAACAGCAACGTGATTCATGTTACTTCCTGGAAGTTCCCTGTGTGGAGCTTGATAACGACGTCAGAACGACATTGTATAAAGGCAGGCGAAACTTTCACTTTAACTCATTACAAGATTGGTAATAGAGGATAGAGTCGTGTTAGTTAGCTCTCTGTGCCTTGACCAATTCCTAGGTGGTGAACATGATATCTGACGTTCCAAACGGGTTTGAAGCATACAAGTTGATAAATATATCGCTCGGTAAAATTGCATCCAGACGTTCCAGAAGAGCTGGTGCATCTTTGCATAAATCATTATTAATTGCCACTGTGTTACATAAGGCCCGTTTTGTTTACTTAGAAGCAACACATAATTACCCCCACACAATATTTGCCCCGCCACAAGGGCAACCTGAGGAGATTGTCCCCGACCCACCTCAAGCGTCCGCGCCATTACCTGAAGTGTCCGTTACCCCAGTGAGCCCTCTCGAATGTGGTGTCAATAATATCAACCAAGATGATTATTCACCCATCGAATGCATTAGTGAAGAGTGTAAATCTAGATTAGAAGGCAACGACTGTGAAGTAGACTCGTGCAGTGAATATGGTTGCAACGAAGCCTTGCACCATACCAGAAAAAGACGGAGAGTTTCTGATCAGGAAACAAAGGCTGCAGTTTACTCAATTTTATCAAAACGAATCAAAGATAATTTAGAACATGAACAATACTCAGGCTGTTATTTTAGCGACTAAAATTTTGTGTTGATGTGGATTCGATTTTACCTCTTGTCGGTGCTCTGAGCAGGCAGGCTAACGATGAGATTTTGCAGCATGGAAGATGACTACATAACTTCTCTCGTGATCAACTTGGAATCCTTGAATTTCTATAAAATCAGTCCAGCCGGTCTTCTTGTCGAATCTATTTTAAAACCGGTATTAATTCGTGAACATAGGCTAAAAGTATTTAATAGAATGCTTTCTTTAAAGTATTAGGTTTCTGTTGTTTGTGATCACCAAATCTAAGCATTTGTTTTTTCTTGTGTTTTCTGTTATTTCTTGTGTTAACTGAATATCACGTTTATTAAATAACTCATGTTTCAATTAGCGTTTCACTTTCTCCTTTGTGTGTGCACAGGCGAAAATTCTAAGCTCCGCCCACTGTAAGACCTTGAGTCATGTTGCTATCTGTGATTCCCTGCGTGATCAGTCGACTGCAGTAAGACCGAGAGATCAGACGTGTATTCAGAAGAAAAATCAGACGTGTATTCAAATGGCTACCTTTAATATTGTTTGTACAACGTTTATGAAATGGTATTCAGCAAAGTGCCAGGATGTGGTGGATACCGAAAAACTTCCTATTCCCCCCCTCCTATGCCTCTTTTAAAACCACATTGGATTGTGTGAAGTTCCAAGATGTACAAATACTCTACGGATGTTCTGGTGAGACCATTGAAGGCTTTCGTTGCACTGACGATGTGCTGAAGTATGCTGCAGATCTAAACTTTATAAAGTCTAAAGTAAAAGAAACAGCGCGTGCAGAAGAGAAGCAGCAGGTATGGATAATGAGTCTTGCGGATGGGTGGTGTGACAAGCCGCATTACGTCATGCTACACCATGTCGATTACTCATACCCTACGACTGAAAATGTGAATCTCGTGATCATGGACAATCTTAAGTATTTTTATCACTATATTAATGTATATCATGACGAGGTTCGTAGTGAGGTTGTGGCTAGTGTCCTGCGTGAGTTTTTAACAGACTTTAGAGATGAGTATCGTTTGACGGGCAGAAAGGAAAAATATGAGCATATGTTCCTCTCAAATAATGCGCCGGTGTATGAAGATGTTTAGTAAAACATTATAAAATATGCCTAGTTCGTGAAAATTATCCTGAAGAACTATTTCTTTATATAACGCGCAGTTGTCGTAACGATTTAGAAGATTATTTCAATTGCCGCTATGTTGAGTGAAGACGTGTTCACGATTGAAAAGCTCGGGTCGGTAGAAATAAACCCTCGATTGGAAAAGCGTGTTTATAAACTTGTGTTTAATAATGTAACTAACGATGAACTCTTTGTGCGTGCTTTTGATTGTATTCTAGACGTATTTAAAGATGACTTACCATCCGGTTGTAAAGTGGGAACAAAAATACTACTGAACGATATGAAAGCCCTTCATATCGAGTACAGGTTTCTTTAGGTTTCTGTTGTTTGTGATCACCAAATCTAAGCATTTGTTTTTTCTTGTGTTTTCTGTTATTTCTTGTGTTAACTGAATATCTCGTTTATTAAATAACTCATGTTTCAATTAGCGTTTCACTTTCTCCTTTGTGTGTGCACAGGCGAAAAATCAATTTAACCTTTATCCGTTTGACATTACACCTGACTTATCTGCTAGCGTAAATACCCATTTAACACCACAGCAGAGCGGTAACATCTCAGTGCGGCTGGAATTCGCCAAGCCTATAGACGCTCCTATTAGTGTACTAGTATATCTCGAATCGCAAGCCCTAATAGAAGTAGATAGATTTAGAAGCGTTATCACTGACTTTTAAAATGGATGCTAATACACTTCAGAAAGTAATGGAGCGAGTCACACGTTCCAAATTTATCGGCGTGTTTGCGAAACATTGAGTTTGCCAAGTACGCGAGAATGCGGTAGTTGTGAACACAGACATCATCGGTAATGAAGGGATTCACTGGATCGCGGTCTATTTTAAAAATAGACAGCGCCTGTACTATTTTGATTCACTCGGTACTCAACCCTGGAGTGACCCTATTATTGTAAAATTTCTCGCTCAGTTACATATTCCCGAAGTTGTATGGAACCCATTTCGTATGCAGGGATATTTTACTAATGTTTGCGGAATGTACTGTGTCTCATTTCTCATGCATATGTCAAATGATAAAGAATTTATAAATTTTTTAAATTTATTTGACCCGTGTCACACTCACCGAAACGATGAAATGGTATGCAGACAGATAAAAAACCGTTTTCCAATTGTACGTACTCGCTGTATATTATAATGTTTTTGTTCGTATATTTGTATATTCGTTTATTGTACTGATTTCTTTCATTTAATAAATTTATGAAAATATATTGCGTCTTCTTATCCCAAAAAGATCGAAAAACACTTACATTATTTGACATTGTTGACTGATTAGTATATCATCCGTATTCCCTTCAAAAGATTGTATAACTCGTGTCAAATCCTCATCGGACCTTAAAGGAAAACATATACAGAGTATACAGACAGACAGATCCCCATTATGTGAAGATATCTTTGGTTCGAGGAGTGAACGCCATAAAAATTTCGATTTTAGCATAATGGGGAAATAACATTGATTGACATTTTTGACTAGTATCTATTTGACGAAATACTACAACTCTCCATATATATAAAATTCTAATTATGGGCACTTACATTTCTATGGTAGTCCCTTGCGTCGGATTGTAAGGAGCGTCACTGCAAATATCTTCTACGGTTTGCGTCGAAAATAGTTCGCCACAATCAAGCATTGAAAAGACTAATTGTGGTTAATGCTGCAGTATCACGTTCTTCATACAAGTCTGGGGAGACGTACAGGTCCATGGTGGAGGATGTGTGACACTGCTGACTGATCAGTATATCATCCGTATTCCCTTCAAAAGATTGTATAACTCGTGTCAAATCCTCATCGGACCTTAAAGGAAAACATATACAGACAGACAGACAGACAGATCTCCATTATGTGAAGATATCTTTGGTTCGATTACCAATTTCGATTTTAGCATGATGGGGAAATAACATTGATTGACATTTTTGACTAGTATCTATTTGACGAAATACTACAACTCTCCGTATATATATAAAATTCTAATTATGGACACTTACATTTCTATGGTAGTCCCTTGCGTCGGATTGTAAGGAGCGTCACTGCAAATATCTTCTACGGTTTGCGTCGAAAATAGTTCGCCACAATCAAGCATTGAAAAGGCTAATTGTGGTTAATGCTGCAGTATCACGTTCTTCATACAAGTCTGGGGAGACGTACAGGTCCATGGTTGATTATTCACTGATGCGAAAATAGCTACTGTTACTCCCAACTGAAAATATCCCCTTTTATATGCACATTCGCCAAGCTCCGCCCAAAAGACCAGATGTTCGTAGTGATTGGCTGCCGATGTAGCTGGGTGGAGCTATGACGTGTACCAATCCGCTATAACGAGACCGGACGAGTAACATATATATAAAATCGAATTATAGGCACTTACATTTCTATGGTAGTCCCTTATATTATATTTTTTACTTACAAATTATTAGTATTGTTTGTTAACATAATTGTTAACTTATTTTATAATAAAGAAATTATATCCTAATTATATTTTAAAAAGAACATTCGGTTTCAACGTTAAGCTGTGGTCTAAGGCGGCGTGGCATGAATAAATACTAAAATAAAATTAAATGTTAAAATCTTTATTCATACGTTATTAAAAGTTAAAAATCTTTATTAATAAAACAGGATAGAAGCATATGAAAGTCAAGGTAAACTATAGTTGCAAATTAGTTAGGTTATACGATGTTTTTCGGACATACTACTGCCTCGGTTAAATGATCCTGTTATTTTAAATCACGTATTTGAAAGAGTTAATCATTATTGCTACATAGAAAAAATCGTGCATTACGATGTTTTTCGGATATACTACTGCCTCGGGTAAAATGGTCCTGTTATTTTAAATCACGTATTTGAAAGAGTTAATTATTATTGCTACATAGAAAAAATCGTGCATTACGATGTTTTTCGGATATACTACTGCCTCGGGTAAAATGGTCCTGTTATTTTAAATCACGTATTTGAAAGAGTTAATTATTATTGCTACATAGAAAAAATCGTGCATTACGATGTTTTTCGGATATACTACTGCCTCGGGTAAAATGGTCCTGTTATTTTAAATCACGTATTTGAAAGAGTTAATTATTATTGCTACATAGAAAAAATCGTGCATTACGATGTTTTTCGGATATATTCCCATCATTAGCCCAGCGTCTTGACCACTAGGCCTCCTAGGGTGCCCATTTATCTACCAACCACTTTCTTTATTGTGTGGAACAGCTGGGTTTTGCTGCGCGCCGGCTGCCGTCGGGTCTCGAACCCTGGGCCGATGGATTCGTAGTCCGCTACGCTAACCACTACACCACCGAGGCGGTATTTGTCATTACTTACTCGGACTATAGTGGATTTAATTATCCCAGAAGAGTTCCATGCACGGTCTGTGTGTGTAGCATATATATATATATATATATATATATATATATATATATTGGGGGGGAGATCTCTCACCCGTTCTTCGGCCCGATCCCGTTTCATTGTAGAAATAATAATAATAATGATAATAAGAATTGATGTGCAAGGTGTTTGCAGTTAAGATGTAGTTTGTGTGTAAAAAGTTATTTATTAATAAGTAGAATTTAATTGGCTTCAAATTATATTTTAAAATACGCGTAAATATTTGTAGAAGTAATAACAATGATAAAATTAATATCTGGAGTCCGTGGTGATTTCTGCTCGAATAGCTTGTAGAAGGATAATCCCTCGGGCCGAAAAAGGTTCCTAGAGACCTTTTTCGTTCGAATCGTGTCCCTAGAGACACAATTCGAACTGATTTAGCTTCTGCCTTTCATCGTGTGTGCGTGCGTGTGTGTGTGCGTGCATGAGTTGTTTATTATATATATATATATATATATATATATATATATTGGTGGGGGAGATCTCTCACCCGTTCTTCGGCCCGACCCCGTTTCATTGTAGAAATAATATAATAATAATGATAATAAGAATTGATGTGCAAGGTGTTTGCAGTTAAGATGTAGTTTGTGTGTAAAAAGTTATTTATTAATAAGTAGAATTTAATTGGCTTCATCAACACTATATATATATATATATATATATATATATATTATATATATATGTATCATAAGCTGCCTAAAAGAATGATATAATTATAGTAAACGAAATAACATAGTTTACCGTAAAATGAAGTTTTCTATTATGACGTTTTCGAAGGTAAACTATGTTATTTGTTTCTTTAAGTTCAATGAAGTCAATGTTAAATTTGCTTCTAAACTAAAATTAAATGTTATAAAATAAATAATATATATATATATATATATATATTGGGGGGAAGATCTCTCACCCGTTCTTCGACCCGACCCCGTTTCATTGTAGAAATAATAATAATAATAATAATAATAATAATAATAATGATGTGCAATCGCTATGATCCAAAAGAATGGAGACTGTTCATTGACTCTAGTAAACGAAATAACAGTTTACCGTAAAATGAAGTTTTCTATTATGACGTTTTCGAAGGTAAACTATGTTATTTGTTTCTTTAAGTTCAATGAAGTCAATGTTAAATTTGCTTCTAAACTAAAATTAAATGTTATAAATAAATAATATAATATATATATATATATTGGGGGGGAAGATCTCTCGCCCGTTCTTCGACCCGAACCCGTTTCATTGTAGAAATAATAATAATAATAATAATAATAATAATAATTGATGTGCAATCGCTATGATCCAAAAGAATGGAGACTGTTCATTGACTCTAGTAAACGAAATAACATAGTTTACCGTAAAATGAAGTTTTCTATTATGACGTTTTCGAAGGTAAACTATGTTATTTGTTTCTTTAAGTTCAATGAAGTCAATGTTAAATTTGCTTCTAAACTAAAATTAAATGTTATAAAATAAATAATATATATATATATATATATATATTGGGGGGGAAGATCTCTCGCCCATTCTTCGACCCGACCCCGTTTCATTGTAGAAATAATAATAATAATAATAATAATGATAATTGATGTGCAATCGCTACACGATTAATGGGACACATGGCGCTATCTGGCAACTCAGCCAGAATAGAGGATTATAAAAGATCGCGAAGTTGGTGAAGAACCATTCCCCCCTCGGCTCCGGCCGAGTAAGGAGCTCTGCTCCTTCTATTTCAGGCCCTTTGGTAAACCCCATAGTGGCCTCTTAGGTTAGGGAAACGAAAATAAATTGGGGGTGAACTCCACTCTGTCCTTCAGGAGTCTCTCTCTCTCTCTCTCTCTCTCTCTCTCTCTCTCTCCTGCATGTATCTTCCTCCTTCAGGCGTCTCTCTCTCTCTCCTGCATGTTTGCCTCCAGCATGTGTACTCCTGCATGTGTACATCCAGCATGTGTACTCCTGCATGTGTGCGTGTACCTCCAGCATGTGTACCTACTGCATGTGTACCTCCAGCATGAGTACTCCAGCATGTGTACCTATCCTCTCTCCTTCAGGCGTCTCTCCCTCCTACAGGCATCTCTCTCTTCTTCAGCTCTCTCTCTCTCTCCTTCAGGCGTCTCTCCCTCCTACAGGCATCTCTCTCTTCTTCAGGCGTCTCTCCCTCCTACAGGCATCTCTCTCTCTTCTTCAGCTCTCTCTCCTTCAGCTGTCTCTCTCTCTCCTTCAGGCGTCTCTCCCCCCTTGGCTCAGCCAACTGGCTGATTCTGGCTGATTAGGAGCCTATAAAACAACGCCAGCCCGGCTGGAAGTCTTAGTGTGCACTTGGCTCCTGCCAGGTGAACACCTCTCCTCCTTTCTCTCCTCCTCCTTCTTTCTCTTGGGGATAACGCCGCCTCCAAGTTTCCCCCACCCCCCTTTCCCCCCACCCCCCTTTGCAACACCCCCCTTTGCAACAACCCCCTTCCCCCTTTGCAACAACCCCACCCCCCTTTGCAACATTACATAATAACCTGCAACATTCCTGCACTCTCCCCTTTTGCGGCTATACTACTATATATATATATATATATATATATATATATATATACTGTATATATAAATTGACGATTAGTTAGGTTAAGTCCTAATATTTTCGTCAGTTTTAACGTTTTATTTGATTAGGTATACGCGGACAAAGTTGGGGAACGCAAACTACACTAGGATAATGTAGGGGAACGTAAACTACACTAGGATAATGTAGGGGAACGTAAACTACACTAGGATAATGTAGTGGAACGTAAACTACACTGGGCACCAGAAGGGGATCTAAACTACACTTGCTCCATAATTTCTTATCTTCTATTTTCATCATAGACAGAGCATTCTCATGTGCAATGTCAAATAGTTCATTGAGTCGTGATGTGAAGTGTGTTTCACTGGAAATTTGCTTTTGAGATCGACGGGACTAACTTTTCTGTAAGGCTTTCCATTCAGAATGAAGTTTGAGCAACCGGTTAATAAGATCATGTTCATGTGCTTTCGGAATACTGGCTTTCTTCCAGAAACCCATAACATTATTGGTCTTATCACTCTCTTTCAAAGGGAGCTTCATCTCTGAATGATGGTAAAAAAAATGTGCCAAAACTTGCTGCTGAGAAGGGAGTTTATCGTCCAATATTTTTGGTAAAGTTGGACCAACAAGCCATATATCTGTTTTAGAACGAGTACTATAACTAGTACTAGCCATGATTGCAAAAAAATTGAAAATTTTAGGGCGTGAAACTCCTGACCGTGAAATAATTGGAGCACGAATTACTACCACATACGCACTTCCTGAGCATGTAGTTAACTGAGGATTTGAGTTGCAGCTTGCTCCTTGCTAGTTTTTCAGGTGCTAAAAGTCGCAAGAAGTAGCTACATATATTGATATTATATGATAAATACAACTATATATCTGAAAACATTAACATTTCATATAAACTTTTCTATAATAATTTCTGCAAATTTTGCAAAGAAATAAATGGGGTATTTTACTATTGATTAAGAGTACATTACTCTCCATTTTTATACTGTCGTGCGCCACCCTTAAATATGATTTCATTGCTTTAAAAAATGTCATGCCAACTTTTCTCATGGTAAATAACAAATTCGACCTTCCGAACTTTAAAGTAAAAAATTAATTTTTGTCCCTTATGCTGATAACCACCCTAATATATATATATATATATATATATATATATATATATATATATATATATATATGATGATAATGATGATGATGATGATTATGATGATAAGGAAGATAATTTTCAGGCTTACAACATATGAAACTAGACCCTAACTCTAATATGCGATTTTCTTTCCGGCAATTTCTGCTTTATAATATACAGTGTATATATACACATAACTAGATATAATTTCGAAGACAAACCAAGAAAATGAAAAGTAAAAGATGGATGGCTCCATTAAGCTAATATATTTTCCAGAAAGAACAGCGATGTCAATCCATCGTTACAAACATATTTGTCAACCAGAAATAGAAATAAAATGGCGAATAATCTTACCGAGAAATAAAAAAAAAAAGGGAAAAATTTGATGAAATTTTCCCTTATCAATCCAAGTTCTCCTCCCCTCCCCCTCCATCTAAAAAAAAGTAAAAAAGGAAAAAGCGAATTTTTGAACGAGATAAAAAAAAAGGTTTAAGATACTTGAACAATATTTTTTATATTTAAAAAAATAGTAGTTATAATATAATATATTATATATATATATATGTGTCAAAACTATTTTCTTCATTGCTTATTCTCTTTCCTCAGTTATCTTTGGTATCTTCTTCTCTTTATACATTTCCTACATCATTTTACATCTACGGTCTACATTCTTACATCTCCCTACATCTCTACATCTGAAAATCTCCAAAATAAAGTGAAAAAAAGTTTTTGATTTATGATTCCGGGCGAGTTTGAGACCTGACAGATAGTGATTAATTGGTTGAGTAGAGCAGCTAAAATCAGTCTCGCACGAGATGGGATAATGATGTCATTTCTCTATCTTGTTTTTCTCAATACGGGAAAAAAAGGAAATTAACTATTATGATAAATTAACGCCAAACAAAGTTAAAATACTTATTTCCTTCCTGTTTTTAATGGTGTATATAAGAATTTCTTTTTAGATATTTACAACACAAAAGCCTGCATGCGATACGTAAACAATATTAATAACATATTTTATCAGTAAGCCTTTCTGTAGGGAATGTAGTACAAATTTTTTTTTTCAAAATAAGGTCCATATTATTCTCTCTAGGCTTTTTTTTTTTAATAACGTAAAAATAAAGATGATTTGTTGGTTTCATTTCTTATTAACGCTTTGCATATTCAACTTCCACGCTAGAGTTCGTGATAGTTAAAATTCGTCACAAAATTTGGTTAGAAGTTTTATAAAAAAAGAAATAAGCTTTGGGGTACCGTTCCATATTTGTTCCTATTTCATTTCAGTTTTAAACCAAGAATCACTCAGAAAGAGAGATTTTCGGGCGACTGGGAGAGTGGAGGTGTTTGGGAAAGCGGAAGTGACTGGACAAAAGTAATTTTAATTAATTAAAAATGACTCACTACTAAGACCGTTGGTTAGGAGAGGTCTCTTGTTTTTTAACGGTATATTCTTAGCACAAAGTTACTCACACTTTTACTAGTCTGAAAAATGCATCCTGCTAAAGGGCAAATCTTTTTTGTGTGCATAATATTAAACCTTAAAAAGAACAGTACAAGAAATGCATTACCTGATAACCCAATTCCTCTTTTCCATGGGTGGGCACAATACTTGAACTCGGGGACAAAAATGTTCAAAATCAAACACACAAAGATACATAAGGTTCACGAATGGGTGTCGGGAACACCCAGCCTTAAGTGTTCAATGTTCCTACTTCTAATTGTATGTTAGGTGAGGCCGCTATCTCCATTTACACACCTCACAAACGACTTCTATTTTTCTCCTCAACTCTTGTAGCATATTTATATGAACTCCACATTTATTCATATAGTTGCTAATTACAGTCATGTTTTACATGGTGAAGTTCATAGTATGACGTCATATATATAAAGGGTGATCCAGAGAAATGGGACCCAAAAGAAACCCCTGTAACTCTTAAAGTATAAGTCCTTTTTATAAAATCATACGCATCATTCGAAAGAGGATAGTTACAAGTTTGTACAGGATTGTATAGGTTTTGACAATACAAGACAAGATAAGATACAAAACAAAATAAAAGTGTTAGTTAAAACTAACCCTTCAAGATGACTGCATGGACTGTGGAACAGCTGCGTTTCATAACTGAGCAATATTATGAGCATGGAAGAAGTGTAGTTTCAGCTCAAAGATCTTTCAAGACAAATTTTCAGATGTCAAAATCACCTTCTAAGAAAGTAATCCGTCGGTGTGTCAGAAATTTTTCCCTAACTGGCAGCATTGGAAAAAGAAAACCAACTGGAAGAGTGCACACATCAAGGATTGACGAAATCATTAACAGAACTCATGAAATTGTACAGGATAATCCTAACATAAGCATCAGACGTGCTTCTCAGCTGTTAGGAGTTGGATATGGAACAACACACCGTATATTCAAGCAAAATTTAATGCTCTTTCCATATAAAATTCAAACAGTGCAACATCTAAACGATGGAGATTTCGCACGAAGACGACAATTCTGTCAATGGATCCAACAGAAGGTAAATGACACCACCAATTTTCTAGCAACTTTGATTATGTCAGACGAAGCCCATTTTCACTTGAATGGAACTGTAAACAAACAAAATTGTCGTTTCTGGCAACAGAAAATCCATTGAATATTACCGAAGTCCCGTTGCATAGTCAGCGTGTAACTGTGTGTGTGGTCTACTGCATCTCAGATCATAGGGCCGTACTTTTTCGAGGATTCCACCGGAAACACGGTCACTGTAATGGTGATCGCTACGAAAAAATGTTGACCGATTTCCTTATTCCTAAATTAAGAGATCTTTGTCTAGAAAACCACTGGTTCCAACAAGATGGAGCTACCTGCCATACCACGAGGAACTGCATGGCAGTTTTGCGTCAAACGTTTCCAGGCGAGTTAATCTCAAGATTTGGAGACGTTGAATGGCCCGCAAGGTCTCCGGATTTTTCTCCCTTAGATTATTATCTCTGGGGATATTTAAAGAGTAGGGTCTACAGAAATAACCCAACGACCTTGCAAGAATTGAAGGCCGCCATCACAAATGAGATACAGGCCATACCACCGCACACTCTTGCAAAAGTGATGCAGAACTTACAAGCGAGAACACTGGAATGCTTGGCAACTAATGGAGCACATTTGAAAGGAGTCATTTTTAAAAAATAAATATTTCATAATAAACTTGTAACTCTACTCTTTCGAATGATATATAGTTTTTATGAAAGGAATTAAATATTAAGAATATTTGGCTTTTTTTTATGGGTCCCATTTATCTGGATCACCCAGTATATGTATATATATATATATATATATATATACAGGGTGGGCCGTAAGTTTCCATACATAGGAAAAATAAACATTTTTTTATGGACAACCATTTTTATTTATATAATATGCTCTACATGGTTGCCATTGTTTTGAAAACACATTTCAATACGTGTTTCCCAGATCCCCAGATCTCACCCCCCTTGATTTCTATCTTTGGGGGCACTTGAAGGCCATGGTGTATCAGGAAAAGATACGAGACATAAATCATCTAAAGGAACGTATCACCAACGCCATTACAAGCATAACGTCAACTGTGCTAATGCGTGTTCATCAACAGTGGGGAACACGTATTGAAATGTGTTTTCAAAACAATGGCAACCATGTAGAGCATATTATATAAATAAAAATGGTTGTCCATAAAAAAATGTTTATTTTTCCTATGTATGGAAACTTACGGCCCACCCTGTACAGTATATATATATATATATATATATATATATATATTATAATATATATATATATATATGTTAAACACAAACCGTGCATGGAACAAGGAACTCTTCTGGGAAATTACATCCACTATAGTTCGAATAAGTAATGATAAATGACAAATACTATAGTTTTTTCTTTTTCACGATAAAAAGCCCAACGTGGGCACCGGGTTACTCGCAAAGAGGCCCCAAAATATAGCTTCCCTCACCAGCTATCTGCAAAGCAGATAGGATCCAGCTTTGGGACAGGATCTAGGGTTTACAACTTACACCTAGCCTACTACATTCAGAACCTCAATATACGGAAGAAACTCGTTGCATTCACGTCGGACTGAAATTATCAAAGAAAAAGGGGTAACTATTGTATTTTTAGCCAAAAAACAAAACTTAAACCTCAAACGGGACATTGAGCGTCCACTTTTCAAGGCACATAACACGTCCGTTTAATATACACAAACTCAGAATGGTCCCATGAGAAACTTATATGTTAAACGCAGACCGTGTGTATCATAAAAAACCTCAGGGAACCATTCTGAGTTCACTCCCATATTATATATATATATATATCGGACCTTTAAAAAATGAGAACAGTGATTTATCTGATGATCTAACAGAAGTATCTGAAATATTAAGAGCTCAGTACGAATCATCTTTCAGTATCCCAAAAACTGACAAATTGATATGCGATAGAAACGCGTTCTTTGAAGAAGAACCACAAGGGAAAAGTATAACGGATTTCGACTTTACGACGGATGATATTACACAAGCCATAGGGAAACTAAAAACACACTCAGCGGCAGGACCGGATAAATGGAATGCCACACTGATCAAAACCTGCAAGAATGCAATCGCTGAGCCCCTATACTCGATATGGAGAAGATCACTAGACACGGGAGAAATACCGGGCATCCTGAAGAGCGCGAACATAGTCCCAATATATAAAGGAGATCGATCCGAGGTCAAAAACTATAGGCCAGTATCGCTTACATCCCATCTCACTAAACTAAAATATTTGAAAGAATAGTTAGACAGAAAATCTATGAGGTTTTGGAAACTCAGAAAAAATTCAATGATAACCAACACGGGTTTCGGTCAGGCAGATCATGCCTATCACAACTAATGGAACACTACAACAACATTATTGATTCACTTGAAAGTAATGAAAACTATGATGTACTATACACAAGAAAGTAAGGAAATGGATATATAATTTCCTTGGTGAGCTGCGGCAAGTCGTTACAGTACAAAGAATATCTTCATCAGAATCAGAGGTCCTCAGCTCAGTACCACAAGGAACAGTATTAGCTCCACTACTCTTCATAATCATGCTAACTGACATATAAGAGGACGTTACCAGAGACACCACAGTAACATCCTTTGCCGATGACACAAAGATCAGTAGAAAAATAAGAAAAACAGAAGACATGGGATTTGTACAGACCGACATAAACAGAATCTACAAGTGGACGGAAGACAACAATATGAAGTTTAACACCGAGAAATTTCAGCTATTACGGTACGGAAAAAGATAAGACCTAAAATCCATGGAATATTATACCCCAAATGGACAGGAAATTCAGAGAAATTCCAGAGCAAAAGATTTAGGTGCTGTAATGACAGATGATGCGAAATTTGAAACACAAAATAAGATAGCAGTAAACAGAGCAAAGAGAGTAACGGGTCAGATATTGAGAACCTTAAAACGAAGGGATAGGAATGTAATGATTCCTCTACTGAAAACCCTGATAATACCCAAATTGGGATACTGCTCGGTTCTAACATCCCCATATAAAAAAGAAGACATTAGACAGCTGGAAGGGATCCAAAGAAGCTTCACAGCCAAGATCAATGGGTGCAAAGAACTAAATTATTGGGAAAGGTTACGCGAACAAGACCTATATTCATTGGAAAGGAGAAGAGAGAGATACACCATTATTTACACTTGGAACCCTAAACTCCCCACACAACGGTGAAAAGTAGAAACGGTAGACTGTGTCGTATTCCCAAATTGAAGGCGAGACAGGGAACATCCTTAACCCTGAAAGAAAATAGTTTTATTGTGAGAGGACCAAAACTGTTTAATCAGTTGCCCAAAGTCCTAAGAAACACGAAGGAAGTTGCAGTGGAAATCTTCAAAAGAAGACTAGACGCCTGGCTCAGAACAATCCCTGATGAGCCGGGCGTACCTGGCTATGTGAGGTGGAGAGCGCAAGAATCGAACTCACCACTTCACCAGGCCAACTCGAGAGGAGGGACGACAAGCTTGACCTTCGCGAAATGAGAAATCATCGCGCGAAACCTTTTTAAGGTTGTAAGGTAAGGTGTGTAATATATATATATATATATATATATTATATATATATATATACAGGGTGTCCCAGGAGGAAATGTAAAGAATGGACCATTTGACTCTTTGGGTATTTCTAAGTAGAAAGTATTATATCAACATGTGCCTGATTCCCAACCGTTACTGAGATACAGGCCTCTACATTTGGGTAACTAAAACATAATAAAAAGCCAATCTTAGATAATATTCAATGACATTTAATGATACATTGGCAACTGTGCAGATCCTCACATTATTTATTTACATTATTTATTTAGGTACGTCTTAACACCTGCTCACTGAGTCATGTTTCTTTTCAGGGTGTGTTGTGTACTCTGCAAACGTGGAGGTGCAGTGCTCAAGCAACATTTCAAGCCATGCCGGCAGTTTTCTCGAAAGAAGAATACGCAGACATGTTATTTGTGTATGAGTTTTGCAATGGAAATGCTGTCGCAGCCATTGCAGAATATCAGCGACGTTATCCAAATCTCCGCACACCAGATCGCTGTACAATACAAAATACGTTTCGATCTTTAAGAGAGACAGGTTCATTACCTAAGCCAAGGAGTGAGCGTCAGCAAATACGAAGAGATGAAGAAGTGTTGGATGCAGTGCAGCGGAGTCCAGGTACGAGTGTCCGGCGAATATCATTGACAACTGGGGTTCCACGCATGCAGGTATGGAGAATTCTACATGACAATGGCTTGTATCCATACCATCTCCAAAGGGTGCAACATCTTTTACCAGCAGATTATGAACAACGCTTGCAATTTTGTAATTGGTTACAAACTAATCAGCAATCATTGAATAACATCCTTTTCACAGATGAAGCAATGTTCACACGGAATGGGAATTAACAACACTCGAAATTCACACACCTGGGCTCACGACAATCCCCATGCTGTAGTTGAAAGTAACTTTCAGAACAGATTTTCTGTTAGCATTTGGTGCGGATTGCTACAAAACTACCTCATTGGGCCACATTTCATTGAGGGCCGCCTAACATCTGTACAATACAGAAATTTTTTAGAACACGTCCTTCCCCTTTTATTTGATGATGTACCTCTTGCATTCAGACAACGGATGTGGATGCAACACGATAGAGCACCACCTCACTACGGCTGGGAGGTTACTACATACTTAAATCAACAGTTTCCAGGAAGGTGGATTGGACGTGGAGGACCTGTGGGCATGGCCCCCTCATTCGCCTGACTTATCTCCGCTAGATTTTTTTTGTCTGGGTTCTTGAAGAGTAACGTTTATCAGCGGGGTAAGCCCGAAACTAGGGAGCAGTTGGTTGCACGTATACAGGATGCGTTCCTAAACCTCAGAAATGAACTTCCGCATTTTCCTTGGCAAGACTCTATGGATCGGAGGCTCGCTGCATGCATTGAAGAAGTAGGGGGTCACTTTGAAACCATTCTGCAATAAGTGCAATAGTGTATTGTATGTTTGTACTTTTTGTAAACCACAAGTGTCATTAAATAGTATCTAAGATTGCCTTTTTATTATGTTTCAATTACCCAAATGTAGAGGCCTGTATCTCGGTAACAGTTGGGAATCAGACCCATATCGATATAATACTTTCTACTTAGAAATACCCAAAGAGTGAAATGGTGCATTCTTGACATTTCCTCCTGGGACACCCTTTAGATTTGTCAGCCTCATCTCATTACACTACACGGTAATTTTTAAATAATTAAAAAAATTTAATTTTGTACTGTAGTTTTTAAACAACGACGAAGTCGTTTCAAAACTACAAACTTTTATTCTTATCGTCGGTAGTGCGTGGACAAGTCTTTTTTGACCCCGATTTAGTACTTCGCGGACGGCTCTTCTGAAGACTAACTTTTTCCAGAAGAAACTACACGAAAGGCATTTTACATCGAAAGATAGAGGACGTTGTTCGAATAATTTGATGTAAAATTCGAACGAATTCGTTCACTGAAAAAAAAGTTGTTAGAGTGGGTAATGCTGTTTATAGTTTTGTATAGCCTGGATGTATCTGTGGAGTGGTTTAGTGTTGTTATGAATTCCCTAAGTGTTTCTGTTTGTTTTTCTTTGAGTTTGTTGTTTTTTTCTGTGTTGAGCTGTTGTATCTGCTGCTTTATGGCTTCTGTGTGTGGTGTTTGTGTGTTATGTTTGAGATTGTTTTGTTGCCTTTTAAGGTGGGCTATTTCTCTAGTGTAATTTGGGTTGTATTTCCTAATGTTACCTTTGGATATGTATTTCTTTGCATTATTGATGATCTGATTAAATGTCTTGAGTGTTGAATTGATGTTTATGATGGGTGTGCTGTTTAATGTGGTGAATTGTTCCTCAGTCCGTATTTTGAACTGTTCCCAATCAGCTTTCTTGTAAATGCAAAAAACTTCACTTTTTTACGTGAAGGTCAAAATAGAATAAAAACCCACTCTAATAGACAGAGTTTATTTCCACGACAGTTTCGACGCCCACTGGCATCCTCCTCGGGTGGATACAGAAACACAAATTAAACAAAACAAGAGGGAAAAAACAGTTCAGGGATCGACCGTTAAGAAATTCGCACCTAGGTTGGATTCCATTCTCTCGAGACAGGAGGGGCATTTTCATTAAGTACATTCGCACAAATTTTAAAACTATCTTCCTGTTCCAAACATACAGATTCTATTATTTTTACATAATTATTACATTTATAATTAAATTTATTACATTTAATATTGCATAATTATTAATTACAAAAATTATAAATTTATTATTACATTGGTTATTACATTGTTGTTTATTATACAGAAATTATAAACCGAAAAACGAATGAAAAAAGGCGATTAGGAAATAATCCAGAGACCATTGAGAAATTCGCACCTAGGTTAGATATCGTTCTCCCGAAACCAGAAGGGCATTTTATTACAGGGTCAGCTTATAACTACATTTCCACAAATTAAAAATATCTTCTAGTTCTATACATACAGATCCTAATGTTTTGACATAATTACTGCATATATTTATTTCCACATTAATTACTTCCATTATTACATTTACTAAAAGCGAGTAAGGAAACATTCCAATCCAGAGACATTTAAGAAATTCACACTTAGGTTCGAACACGTTCCCACGACTCCGTAAGGGATTTATTGACCAAGAAACTCATTAAAGGGTCTAACTTATAAGTACCTTCGCACAAATTAAAATTATCTACTTTTTCTATACACACAGATTCTATTATTTTTCTTTTGACATAATTATTACATTTATAAAGTACCTTACTTGATTCCCAATGCCCCTCCTGTCTCGAGAGAATGGAATCCAACCTAGGTGCGAATTTCTTAACGGTCGATCCCTGAACTGTTTTTTCCCTCTTGTTTTGTTTCATTTGTGTTTCTGTATCCACCCGAGGAGGATGCCAGTGGGCGTCGAAACTGTCGTGGAAATAAACTCTGTCTATTAGAGTGGGTTTTTATTCAGCTTTCTTGTAATTTTTGTGAGTGTGCCTAAGGCTGTTGGGGCAGAGTGTAGAACGTGTTGTAATGATGATGGGCAGGGTTCTAAATGTAGCGGGGCTAGGTTGCTTTAAACCCTAGATCCTGTCCCAAAGCTGGATCCTATCTGCTTTGCCGATAGCTGGTGAGGGAAGCTATATTTTTGGGACCTTTTTGCGAGTGACCCGTTGCCCACATCGGCTAACATCATGAAAAAGAAAAAACTATAGTGTTTGTCATTTACCATTACTTATTCGCTCTATAGTGGATTTAATTTTTCTAGAAGAGTTCCTTGTTCCATGCACGGTCTGTGTGTATCATATATATATATATATATATATATATATATATATATATATATATATATATATATATATATATATATATATACAGGGTGTCCCATAAGTCCGGCATCATAGGAGAAATTAATATTTTTCTATTTCTACAAACCATAATTATGCTCGGGATGCCAATTTCCCGTCCACCATTCTGTTCAGTGACGAGGCTGTTTTTTTATGGAAATGGTGAGGTAAATCGACAGAACACACGCTACTGGTCTCAAAACAACCCTCATTGGTATACCTCTTCAAAGGAACAAGGTGCATCTCGGGTGATAGTATGGTGTGGCATTTGGAAGGATTGCATCATAGGCTCCCTCTTTTTCGATGAACATGTCACTGGAGGCACCTACCTACGTATGCTCAAGGAAGAAGCATTTCCCAGTGTCTTGAACAAAGAAGGAAATTTCCCAACATGGTTCCAGCAAGACGACGCTCCTGCACATTACAGCACCCAAGTAAGGGAATACCTCTACCCAGTGATGGGCATCGATACATGAAAATCGCTAAAGCGATACCGATACATCGATACATGAAGAACGTCTTAGGCGATACCGATACGCCGATACTTTCTAGATGTCTTAAGCGATACCGATATCGATACATGCATCGCCGATACATGTATCGCCGGTACATTTTTATAATTATTCATTTAATATGTAGGTATTAGATATTATTGTTTATACTAGTAATTTGTACGCACTGTAAGTAAAATCAACGACATTTTAATGGGTTTTATACAGTAGATGTAAATAAAAACAATTGCTTTATTTAATGAAAGTATGTTTTAATTTTGTAGGATACATGAATGACTGAAAATATTACACTAACAATTAAAAGTAATTACTATTACCCTTCAAAAATACCAGCTGGCTAAACATTTGGTCAGACAGTCTATTCCTTTTTGGAGCGTGAATGTGACCAGCCAAACTAAACAACCGTTCTACAGGAGCAGAGGATGGTAGTGGTGTGTTATACTTCAGGAAGACCCGTAGAATTCCTGGGTACTGCCTCAGAGATTGGAGAGAATGACTTCCGTCACCCAGATACTGTAAAACTTCCATCTCAGTGGAATCTTGGGTTGCAGAGACATTAGCATTAGTGGAAGCAGACTCATAACAGAAGAAATCATCTGCACTTCCGTCAGATGCAGCATCACTTAGTTGTTGCTTGGGAGTCTGCTCGCTGAGGCTCTTAACAGCATTAACCAACATTTCTTGAACCCTCTTTTTGACAATGTTAGTATTAAATTTGACTTTTATTGTCATCCACTTTAACTTGAACAGAGGATTTAAAGACATGCCAGTAGTGCTGCTTTACACTCATGCGACGCATCAAGGCACAGAAACTTTTCAAACCGCTTAGTGAACCCTACTGTGACTGCATTGAGAAGTGGCTAATAATGACGCAATGCCTCCGAATTCAAACGCTCGAGCTTCTTCTCTACAGCTAACAATGTTTCTATATTATGGTTAATTAATCTCAATGACACAAGTACAAACGTGTTTAAACGTTGCGCCGTACTGTGTGACGTGACCAGTAGAGTAGTACTGTCATTAAATAAATATTTAATAATATTATTATTTATGTATATTCATAAATATAACTCAGTAGTGTCATATTATAACATCTATTTAAATATTTAAAAATTCTTATTAATGTATCGACGTATCGAAGTATCAATTTTTTCGATACATTTAAGAAAATTGACCTTAGCGATACCGATAAATCGATACTTTTGTCAAGTAGCTAAAGCGATACCAATACCGATACAAAAGTATCGATCGATACGTATCGGCGATACATGTATCTAGATACTGCCCATCACTGCCTGTACCAACAATTCCCTGGTCATTGGATACGACGTCGAGGGCCTGTGGAATGGCCAGCTAGAAGCCCGGATCTCACGCCACTAGATTTTTATCTCTGGGGCCACTTGAAAGCGCTGGTATACGCAGAGAAAATTAGGAGTGTTGAACATTTGCGGCAGCGCATTATTGGGGCATGTAACACTATTACTCCTGACATCATTCACCGTGTGCTTGCTGATTGGGTATCACGTCTGAATTTGTGTACTGAAAACAATGGTGGACATATTGAGCACGTTCTGTAAATAAAAGCTTTTGTTTTGCCTTTTTTTATTATTTTTCCTATGATGCCGGACTTATGGGACACCCTGTAATATATATATATATATATATATATATATATATGTGTGTGTGTGTGTGTGTGTGTGTGAATCAATAATTAAAATCACATTTTCTAAATTAAAATATATATACGTTAAAATAGCATGGAGGGAAAATACTTTTTCTGCGAACTGTACAATATTTAAATTAAAAACCTTTACACTAAGTCGCTTATCGCTTTAATAGTCCAGCTCAATCTGTGATTGGACCTGGAAGTAATTGTAACAGAAATGGTTTTAACTGTTTTCGCACCCTTACCTCAACATAAATGATATATTAAAAACTTACCACAAACGGGCCAGGCCAATTTCCGTAAATCCAAGATGGCCGCCGCTACCATCGGTAACAATAAAGTGGCACCAAATTTTTACTATTCAATCAATTTCTTGTAATATATCATTCTGTAGGTTTTAATGGTCAACGAAACCATTAAAACGGATTAGAATAGTGTCTGATGCTTAGTTTGTCAATTATGGCGGCCATCATGAATTTTCAAGATGGCCGACGTGTGAAAAACCTGCATTTACTTATATCTTCGTTTCTAATATACAGTATGTACTGTAGGTTCACAATTTTTGTGTCTAAACATACATTTTCAGGGTCAGGGAGTATAATTATAGTGCTTAGGATATTGTCAGGTGAGCGGTAGGCCCACCATGGCGGACATCTTGGATTTTCAGGATGGCCGCTATGTGAAATCATATATGATCCGAGTTTCTTAATACGCCTGAATCCTAAACTTGGCGCTTAAAAATGCAATTACTTCCAGGTCCAATCAGTTTCTAAAACAAAATTAACACTGTAATTTTGCAATAAAATTAATTAATTCTATTATTTTGTTTCAGGTCAAAATGGATTCTGAACGTTTCGAAACCTGTGCAATATGTAAAGAAGTCATAGACGACCGTGATTCTTACTGTATGTGACACTAACAGAAAAATGTGCCTTGGGTGTTTGCAATGCTAGCAGAGAAAGAGACGATGACATCTTTGTCACAGCTGGAGACAAACTACACAGATCATGTAGAGATCCATATATTAATAAGAAGAACATTGCATCTTACAATAAAAAGGAAGCATCCACATCTTCTGATGCCACTGCATTTAAACTTAGTTTAAGATCTGATCACGACTTTAATTACAAATTGGATTGTTTGTTCTGCAAAAATCGCATCACCGAAAGAGATAAACGGGACAATAAAACTTTTCAAGTGATGTGCAAGAATCGTGAGTTTGATATCAGTATTCTAAAAGTTTGCGAACAGCGCAAGGAGCGCAAGGATGGCTGGGCAGTTGATGTAAAAGGGCGTATAGCTTTTGTAAATGATTTACATTCAGAAGATGCGGTGTAACATCAAGCATGTAGTACTAACTTTCGTATTGGAAAAGGTATTCCAAAACTATACGATAGTAACACACAAACGAGTCAAAGTTTAAAAAGGGGTCGGCCTTATGATGAATCTCAAGAGTCTGTCTTTGCTTTTGTGGCGAATTATTTGCGAAAAAATGATGATGAACAAACCACAATCAATGATATTTTGTCAAGAATGCAGGATCATCTGAAAGATTCATCAAGTCTTGCATATACTTCCAAATGGCTGAAAAGTCGTTTGATGGAGCATTTTAAAGATGAAATTGTTGTCACGGAGATTAATGGGAAACATAATGTTGTCACATTCAGATCAAAAACCAAGAATATTCTCTATGATTTCTATAAAAGCAAGAAATCAGATGACGAAGAAACTGAAAAAAATCGCATTATTGAAACTGCGGCAAAGCTGCTTAAAAGTAAAATTAAAGAATGCGATAGTTCTTCAACAATGTGTCCATCCACCCAAGACATAGAATCTCGTGCCCGTTGCAAAGAATTTCTTCCCAAATCTTTACGATTACTGCTTGAAAAGATGTTTGTTGCCAAAAGCAGTGACCTACGAATTGCCTCTATTGGGCAGGCAATAACGCAAGCAGTCAAACCAAAAGCAATAATTGCCCCACTTCAGATTGGTTTGGGAGTGCAAATGCATAGACAATTTGGATCAAGGTTTTTGAGTGACTCTTTACACAGTCACGATTTTGCTCTTCCTACTCAGAGGTTCAGAAATTTGAAAGAAGTGCGGCGTATCATCAGGGGACAGAAATTGAAGGAATTGACAATGAATCTTTCATACAACATGTTGGTGACAATGTTGATCACAATATTAGAACAATCGATTGTCTAAATACATTCCACGGTATGGGTATAATTGTTACAGTTACTCCCAAGGTAGCTTCCACGAAATTAGTGCCAAGAATAGATGTCACATCAAAGGAGATCGTGGACATTTGCAGCATCGAAACTCACATATTTCGCTCGCGCAGAAAATCTTCTTGCGCCTCAACACACAAAGATTTGCAGCAATTTCAATTTCATGCCGATGATCCAACAAGTTGCTTCAACATTTTATGAATTGTGCCTGGATGATGAAACCTCAACGACCACTGTGGAATGGCTTTATGCAAATGGTGCAAAAAGGAGAGCACCCTGGACAGGCTTCCGTTATATTCATGCCGATGATCGATATGCAATCCAGCGACGAATCGTGCATTTTGTCAGCCATGCATTTTGTGTCGGAGCAAGCAAAGCGCTACATGTCACCGGTACTAACATTTGATCAGCCACTGTCCTGGAAGGGAACTGAAATCCAAGAAAGTGTGGATGATGCAAGCCCTTTGAAAAAAATAGTGTTGCGACTTGGTGGGCTCTATACTGCCATGAGTTTCCTTGGATCTATTGGGCATCTCATGACTTCTTCTGGACTGCAGACAATGTTAGAAACTGTTTATGCTGAAAACACGGTGCCCCACATGCTAAGTGGGAAAGCAATATTTCGTTAGACAATGATGAAGAATACACTCAGTCAGAAGATGTTTTCAATTTTGCTGATAACTTCGATTTAATACAGATCTCAGATTTACTTGATAAATCAATCTCAGGAGAAATAAGTTCGGAAGATGAAGAAAAGGAGGTCTTCAAAAAGATGATTGAGAAACTGGAGAACTACAAACATAGCTTAGATTCCTCGAGAATTGCAAAACTGTGGTTCCAATACATAGAAATGGTGGAAATACTATGCACATTCATAAAAGCCGAAAGAACAGGAAACTTCCTTCTTCATTTACTGGCAGAGTGTAGCATGCTACCATTTTTCGCAGCGTCTGGACATTTTGCGTATGCTAAGTCAACATGCATCTATCTTCAAAAAATGTTAAATCTAAAAGAGACATCGAAATGTTTACGCAAAGTTTAGAGAAGGCTATCATGTTCGCAGAAGTAATAGATTTTGGGCTGGACTCTCAACAGATCTGGTTATAGAACAAGTTCTTATGAGGAGTTTGAAAACAACAGGTGGACTAACTCACGGACGAGGAATGACTGAGGTACAAAGATCAGTTTGGCTACTGTCGACACCAGCCTGTGCAGAAATAAACCGTGCAATGCAGGAAGTTACAGATGTAACGTATGAAGGTAGTGAGCAGCATAAAGAAACAAGACAGGCACGACTTGAAAGAGATTTCAAAGATTCATTGAAAATCTTGGCGTACGCTGTGGCAAGAAACCCCTTCGACAACCGAAAGGAACTCATGAGCATTGACACAGGAGAAATTGCTATTTCAACTGTCAATGTAGACAATGCCAAGGTTATTGGAAGCAACATTCTTGCTTCAATGTCCGGAAAACCAATTGCAGATTATACGTTCAAGAAGAAAGACGTGGCCATAACAATGAAAGCAAGATCAACTATTAAGATAGATGAAGAAGTTATTCCCGTTGATCCTCTCTTGTTATTCCAACGTCTAATAACCACTGTCAGAAGTATGGGATCAGCTGTAGACTTGGAGACAGCATTCTCGTATGAGCTGTGCACATTTCCTCCTGCACTTATAGAGACAGACGGTTTGTTAAGGGAAGCAAATAAACCACAGCTAGCAAATCCTATCTGGTCTTCAACTGCGCCTGATGAATCAGATGCTTCACTTCCTAAAGATATTTCATATGTCCTCGATGGAGGATCCTTACTCCACAGAGTACAATGGACAAAAGGAAGAACATACAACGAGATTTGCAAAACTTATGTAGAATACGTCCTCAAGCATTACGGAGAGGGAACAGTCGTTGTACTTGATGGGTATGACGGGAAGCCTTTTACCAAAGATACAACCCACATTCGCAGAACCAAAGGCAAGCAGGGCATACCTGTACGTATAACAGGAGAAATGAAGCTAAATATGAAGAAAGACGAGTTTCTTACTAACCTCGACAACAAGCAGAGATTTTTAGTAATGTTGGCGACTAAAATGAACGAAGAAAACATGAAAGCAATCCAATCATCTGGTGATGCAGACCTTTTGATTGTACAGACAGCAATTGAATCTGCCAGAAGTAAACCAACAGTTGTTATTGCAGAAGATACCGATCTACTCATTCTCCTGCTCCATCATGCTGATGTAGATGGTCACAGAATATTTTTCACATCAGAGCAAAAAACTCGATCGAAAGCTAAAACAAAACTGTGGGACATCAAATATGCTAAATCGAAATTAGGATTGAAGATTTGCGAAACAATCTTGCTTATTCACGCCTTACTTGGGTGTGATACAACGTCCAGATTGTTCTCCATTGGTAAAGATGTGGCCCTGCAAAAGTTTAAGAAAGACGAAAGCTTTCAACGCTTAAGCCAAGTTTTCAACAACTCAACATCAACAAGAGAAGAAGTTATTACTGCTGGGAAAAAGTTGTTGCTTATTGTTTATGGCGGGAAAAAAGAAAGCTCGCTTGATAAGCTTCGTGTCACAAGATTCTACCGGAAAGTTGCTGCAAGTATGAAAGTTGTGTCTCCCGAGAGCTTGCCTCCAACATCCGCAGCTGCATCATTCCATTCATTGCGTGTTTACCTCCAAGTGCAAGTTTGGAGAGGACTGGAAGATCTTGATCCAGAAGAATGGAGTTGGACTGTGAAAAGAGGAAAACTGCTACCAGTTTATACCTCGAAAGCTCCAGCACCAGAAAGCTTACTAAAACTTTTCAGATGTAACTGCAAGGTAGAGTGTCAGAACGCGAGATGTACGTGTTTCAAGAATGGACTGAAATGCTCAGCTTTGTGTGGCGAATGCCAAGGCGTTTCTTGTCTGAACTGTCAGCACCCTTTGGACATAGAGAATGCAGAGAACAGTGACGAAAATAATACAGACCCAGATTTTTACTAACTCACCATCACGCATAGGCTATATCAAAATGCCTATCCCTGTGAAATCGTTATGTATTGATTTGAGTTGACATAGCATGCTATTTTTTTTTATAAACTAAATTTCAGATCAATATCTCAGTTTATCCAAGAGTTATGTCCAAAACACGAAATCAAAACAAGTGAACGCCGTTAATATGAAAATATATATTATCTTCGAAACTATGAAGGATAGACAAGTGGTGTTGGGGTTCATTTGAAAGACCTAATCAAAGCCTCTACGATTATGATGTCCAATGGTCAATTTTACTTGAGTACTTGAGCAATGGTCAATAACGCCTACAATCGCGGTCGATACGCAGCGCGATGTTCCGTTTTTCGTCTTTTAGCATGAGATGGGAGCGCCCCCCCCTATGGACTGAGTAATTTTTTATCAACTAAAAATATTTGCTAACCATCTAGGAAGGATTACTGAAAATTTGAAGAAAAAATATTAATGTTAAAGGTTAGCTGTGGACGAAAAATACAAGATGGTGTCATTTTGACCTACCAACCTGGGGGTGTAAGGGGTTAATGCAAATTCCATTTCCTGAAAAATTGCCTCACCCAATGGTGATAAGTTTTTAATATGTTATTTTTTAATATTTGGGGATGTCAAAAACGATGAAACCATTTCTGTTACAATTACTTCCAGGTTGCCCAAAAATATAGCCTAGATTGACTGAACTATAAGATAAGAAAAAGAGGCAAACGATTCCTTAAATAGAAGTACACTCTTATTTTTGGAGTGTTGCTTTCGAAACTGTTCTTTATTGAAGGAAGTTTCTTCAAGTGATGAAATGTGTTTATAATTTTCTTGTTATTTGGGTTTGCTTTTCACACTTGTCGGTTAAGTATCTTAAATTCTTATTTGAAAGATACGTATTCTCCCTTTCTTAAAAGAGTTGCTCCTCTTCTGTCTTTATCCAGAACAGGTTTTCGTAACGAGTCAGGAAAGTTAAAATCGTTCGGTGAAATCGTTAAATAATGCTGACGAAAATAAAGTACTGGTATATATAGGCGAGCGAAGTGAATACACTGATGTTTCGGGTTCGACTCCCGATGGTGCTAGTAATAATAATAATAATAATAATAATAATAATAATAATAGAGGAATTAGAGCGATGGGCCCCAATTAGTTGGCATGAGCGCTGTGCCAGTTCCTGACCTTCCTCACTGATTATTACATTATGTGCGAAACATATATATATATATATATTAAAATATGAACTACACACTTGTCAGGTAACATGACCACTAACTTTCTACACTTAAAATACCATCTTCAAATTTCCAGAATGCACTGGTCCCTGGCAAGCATGAGAGTGGGGTTTACAGTTATATATATATATATATATATATTCTTCTTTCACTTGATGACATTTTGTTTTAATGAAAACACTGCATCAGGAATGCGATACGATACATATAATGAAATATTTTATTTAAATTTGTTTACACTTTTCGTGTTGTTTCTTGAAACCTGTCCATGAATGTAGAGTTTTTATTAAATTGCTCTGTAAGAATAATTTAAGTACAAATAAATTAATAGTTACAAAAAAATGAGGTTATTTAACCTCAGTAGTATAGGCGCAAAATGGACGAGTGCAAGAATGTTGCAGAGATAATGATCAATTTTGCAAAGGGGAGGTGGGGTATACTGAAAAGGGGATGGGGTTATGCAATGAAGGGGGAGGGGTTTCATGCAAAGGGGAGAGGGAATGTTGCAAGAGCAACACGTGGTTATGAAACTTGGAGGCGGCGTTATCCCCCAAGAGAAAGAGAGGAGAAGGAGAGAGAGGAAGAGAGGTGTTCACCTGGCAGGAGCCAAGTGCATAGTAAGACTTCAGCCGAGCGCCCGCTGTTTTATAAGGTGTAAATCAGCCAGTTGGCTTAATCTGCCAGTTGGCTTAATCCGCCAGTTGACTTAGAAGGCGTAAATGGCTTGTACAGGTTGAGTTGCCAGATTGTGCTATTTATTTAATTAAAGCATATATTCTTAACAGTTGGCTTAGAAATCCGTCAGTCGGTTTAGAAGGCGTAACTAGCCATTTGGTATAATTAAATATCGTTTACAACCAAAATAATTAAATAAAACACCATTACATCATTCTGTTTAGACAAAATATTGGAAATATATAGAAAATAAATATACATTTGAATGATCCAAAAAAAAAAAATAATAATAATAGTATAAGAAATATGAACGAGGAATATGTATATAATAAAAAATATAACCATAAATATAACAGTACATGAGAAATACATATATATATATACACAATTATATTAAATAATTAAATATATTGAAAATAAATACATACTCTTCATCTTCTAATGCCTAAAATCGAAAAAAAAAAGAAATACAAAACGTATAACCTTCAATATAGCAGTACAGGAGAAATATATATACATACAATTATGTTAAATATATTAAAAATATAAATACATGCACTTTATCTTCTACCGCACAAAATAAAAAAATAAGAAATACAAAACGTATAACCATCAATATAGCAGTACAGAAGAAATATATATATATATATATGCGCACAATTATGTTAAATATATTGAAAATAAATACACTCACTTTGTTTTACTGCGCAATACACTAAACTCACGTGTAATCGAGTCTACAATCACATCGTTATTGCTTTGCACTACGCATTATACGCGGTTTAATATTATTTCACCGCTCAAGGTATAGGGAAATCTGTACTCTATATAAAGGGCCTTCATATCGTTTAGTACTATTTTTGTGCCCACTTTACATCTGGTTGGCAAGTTATCTTTAAATACGCCTAGAATACAATCAAAAGCACGCACAAAGAGATCATCGTTAGCCACAACGTCATTATTAAATACAAGTTTATAAACACGCCTTTCCAATCGAGGGTTTATTTCTACCGACCCGAGCTTTTCAATCGTGAACTCTTCTTCACACTGCATAGCGACACTGTACCGCTCAAGTGCTTTGTACCAAAGTTCATGATATTTCAAAGAGTCTAAACATTTTAAATAAGCATCCAGCTCTAGGCCATTCTCACCTTGTTCAGTCCTACACTCGGTAAACCTATCGAGCAGAGCGGTGTATGCGTATCCAAGAACCGTATCAAAATAAAGTATATCCGTAACACGTGCGTCTAATATAGGCTTCAGCTTGCGGAATCCGACGATTTCAAACATTCTGTCGAGGATGAAACGGTTTCGCGTAGGGACAAGAGCGTTATTATCAGAAGCATTCTTCCACATCAGCCGTATATCAATGCATGGCCGATCGTTATTTATACACAACGTACAAACAACGGCATATGAGGGGGTATCACTAATCTGCTCTCTTCTTGTACCTACACCTGTAGGAATTTTATAACGATCCTCACTCCACTTCTCAACTATCACGAAGATTCTATTCATCTCCTCGACACTTAAATAAACAACATTCCGTTTCTTTGTTTGTCTACAAGCCGTTTCCAGTACATAGTTAACGGCACCGGATTTACGCCTGAACACGCGCAACGACTTCGTCACGAACACATCGTACACGGCGTTGAGAATGCTGCTCAAAGGAAGTTCCATCGTATTCGAGGAGCGCAATTCCAGTCGGCTCAAGTTCTGAGATGACTATGAGCCACATGCAACGGATCGGCTCGACGGGAGGAGTGAGTCACACCATAAGCTAATGAAACGTGTACGGCGCTGTTCGAATAGTTGTATCCCATTATATTGGGTAGATGTTTTGAGGAATTTTCCGATACATGAAGTAATATCGGTTTTAATGTTTTATCACTCCCACTCCCCAGAATACGCACCAGACATTTTTGCAAAGGGGGATTTTCACGAACTAAACACATTTTATAACGGTTTTAATGTTTTACCACTCACCACATGTTCATTTCCACAAACTGAACATCTTCACAATCCGGCGCACTATTTGAGAGGAACATATGCCCATATTTTTCCTTTTTGTTTAACAAGTGATACTCGTCTCTAAAGTCTGTTAAAAACTCACACAGGGCATTAGCCACAACCTCACTACAAACTTCGTCATGATATATATTAATATAGTGATAAAAATACTTAAGATTCTCCATGATGACAAGATTTACATTCTCAGTCGCAGGGTACGAGTACTCGGTATAATGCAACATGATATAATATCGCTTGTCACACCACTCATCAACAGGACTCACTATCCATATCCGTTGCTTCTCTTCTGCACGTGTTGTTTCTCTTACTTCACGGTATATGTAAGCTTTTATAAAGTTTAGTCCTACAACATAGTTCAATACATTACTTGTCCCACGAAATTCTACAACGCTCTCGACAGAATAGCCATTGAATATTTGAACATCTTGGTCCTTCGCACGGCTCAATGTAGCTTTAAAAGTGGCAAAGGAGAGTGGAATAGGGAGTTTTTCAGTATCCCCCACATCTTGACACTTAGCCGAATACCATTTCATAAACGTCGAACACGCAATATTAAAGGTTGCCATTACTATTTTTCTTCTACGCGGGAGAATACACGTCTGAGATCCAGGGCTTACTGCGATCAACTGAGCACGCAGGGAAGCACAGGTAGTAGCAGGGGAAAGTATAGCTTGAAGGAATTTGTACGCCCTCCGAACAAGCTATCACCGCATTCGAGAGGATCCAGCACCATTGAACGCTTGATCGTGTTTATTTCTTCACGGTACTGTCCATCTGTCTCCATTCGTGCATCATACTCATGCTCCCACAAGACTTTGTGAGTGAACTGAGAGCCTATAAGTTGATCGCGGCTGCGGGTACACGCAAGACAGTCGGCAGGAGATCTACCGTGGATATCTCCTACGATTCCACACTCAGGACGGGGGCATCCGTGCCACCAGCAACCGTTAAAGGAATACACAGTCTTCTCACCAGTGGCACGGTTTTCACTTAGTCTTAGACCATGAACCCACAAAACATGACCATTAACCTTAATGGGTACTTCACCCGTGTTGCGGGCATGTTTATGAATAAACCTGTCTGCTGCTGTATGTGTATGAGCCAGTAAAGAGCCTTGTGCCCATAACTGCGGGGATTGTTTCTGTGAATAATGGCTAACGTGTCTTTAGGCCTGAAGTTTTTCTTGAACACCGTAAAACATAATGAGGCGATCGTGGTTGCGACTTGCAACGGATCGCATTTGAAAGGGCCTATGTACATCCTTCTAAAGACCTGGAAACATACTCTAAGCACGCGCACATCATTCACGCAATAACGATCACATTCATCAGCTATATTGTAAGGATTACATTCATTAAAACTGTTGTAGTATCGGTCAAAATCTTCACGTTCATCTGTACTCATACATTCATAGTTAAAGTAATGTTTGGATGGAGGTAGTCCTACGTAATTTAAAGTTTCGTTAGTGAGGAACGTGTAAGGGAAATATCCTTTTGAAACTTCAGCGGCTACGCCCATCACCTTGGGTAGCTTTGCTAATTTACAAGGTGTGAATAATAAAGTGTCTTTAAACTGTACATTACCTCTTATTTGCATCTGTATTAGCTTGTTGCCTCTTTTCAAGGGATCACCTGTAAATATCTCAGATGACTCGTGCTCAAGCAACTCCTTATAAAGGAACTGTGTGTCAAATTTTGCCCCGTTATGGGCGAGAATATACACAGTCATTTTTTGAACTTGTCCGCTAGCTTGACAATATAGGACACAAAGAGTTTCACAGGGCTATCGGCATCGTTTTAAAAACGTTTGTACGTTTACCGCATTTGTGACATCACACTCGATCTCCATACACTCATCACAGATAGTCTGGCTTACAAGTAAATGTGGAATAACCTCTTTGGTTTCAGCGTTCGTGTATGTTTCTATATCGTAGTACACAGTTATACAAGGGTATTTTTAGGCTTAGCATCTTTCATATAACATACATGCTTTACTCCATCCGCCTTATATTTCTCATGGCATGTAGGACAGTGAATTTCATCACATTTATGCTTGAAATTCCCCCAATTATCCATCATATGAAACATACCACATTCACAGATTCTCATTTTCCTGCACGTGCCAATTGATTTATGGAGCTCAAAACAGTTATTATTGAAAAATGTGCGTCTACACACATCACAGTCCCTCTTCTCAGCTTCAACTACACGGCTTTCACATTTGGAGCTTTTACACTGCTCACATACCATGTGCAATCTTTACAATGTTTCACTATATCATCCGCAAACTCGATACCCCTTACACAAATCATGATGTCGCCCATATTTTCGACTTTTATCATAACTCGCGTAAAGGTCCCTTATATTACGGATGGGGAGATACGTTGTCCCTGACAGTCCTAAAATAAGTAGGGGCCTTGTACGATCTCTCACACTGCTTTTAAAAACATACACAGTCCTACGACGATCATCCATTCCAAATACAACTATACGAACATTCATTTCCTGTTCTACCCTTCTCAGCTCTTCAGGACCCATATTACAGTCAAACTCAAGTTTACAGTCTACAGCTAGTTTACGGGCACGCTCCACTACCGTAGGCAACCAAATTTTTGACCCGTGTATTTAGTACAGTAAACATACGGCTAAGACTACTGCTATAAAGCCGCAACCACGATCGCGTTTATATGCCGTTTATAAATAGCCTGAGAATTGAAGTTAAGAGTATAAGGTGTGGCACTATGACCCGCAACACGGAATACACGGTCAATATTTACCGTGAAGTTGTCCATATTGAAGGCTATACTACTTTGAGAGGCCTGCATTATACGGCCTAATATATACTCTATATCTTCAGCTGCCAAACGTCTGAACATTACTACCCAAAAATCATCTACATCTCCGTCATCTGACCCGAATCCGAAGGACAGCCTCGTCCTGACTTCACGTTCGTCGCGGTTCTGAAGGGCAAACTCTACAATACGTTCAACTATGCGCCGTAGTCCGTGTTCAACACCATTGCTATACATGGATCTAGGATCAACCCTGACTATATACCGATTTCTAGTCAAGGCGGGGGGGGTAGCGGTGCGCACCAACTCGAATGTTATGCCATCCTCAACAGAACGAGAAGCTGCTGTGGAGGATGTACCCGGAATTGAACAGGAATAAGGGGATATATTTTTATTTGAGGAAGGTACTATTGTGGGGATTGTGTCGTAAGACGTAGAAAGTTGGGGCTCTATTACTGGTGGTCTAACAACCGGTGCAATCCTGGCGCGCTTTATACCTGACGTGGAGGGCTCTTCATCATGCCTCCGCTTTGAATTGTCGCGTGCTACAGGTATCGCTGGTGAGGATTCGGCGGGGATGGATTCTGTGATCACAACTACACTGTCGTCGGGGTCATCTGTAATGTCGATGATGGGGTGCTGTACCTCATCGTCATTCACGGTTCTGTGGGAGAAGAGAAAAACAAGACTGTAGAATATAAGGAGCAGCACTCAAAATTTTAATATTTTGTAAATGCCCACTTAGGAGTGTGACGTGTTAGAAATGGATTCTGTAGAAAAATTCAGGTTCACGAGCCCATCCACATGTATTATATCTGGACCTACAGGATGTGGTAAAACTGTGTTTATGCTTAAAATCATTAAAGAAAAGGGAGAGATGTTCTCAAAATTTGTGCATAAAGTTATATGGTGCTATTCGACGTATCAATCAGTGTTCAACGAGTACCAAGATGATATTTTGTTCCACAAAGGTGTATGATGTTAATTCGTTAAAGGGAAATGAACATACAGTCATTGTAATTGACGATCTCATGTTGGAGATGGATAAAACGTTTGCCGAGACATTTACAGTATTCTCCCACCATCTTAACATAAGCGTGTTCTTCATCAATCAGAATCTATTTTTCAAAAATAGATACATGCGCGATGTGTCGTTAAATACACAATATCTAGTCTTATTCGCGCAACGTAGAGATGTATCACAAATTGGGGTATTAGCCAATCAAATGTTCCCGAATCAGCGTAAGGAGTTTTTGGAAGTTTATAAAGAAGCTACAAGCCGCGTTACGGATATTTGCTTTGCGACCTTCATCCGCGAAACACGTTTAGGGTGCTTCTAAGAACGAATATATTTCCAAACGAGCCTGAAACGGTGTATATTCCAGAATGACAAGAGGCTAAAGAAATACCATGAATTAATAAAAATCTATCATCGACTGCCCCGGGCAATGCAGCAGATGTTTAAAAAATATCGACTCCGACTTTTTAAAATGCATCTGTGAAATCTGTCTTAACGTTATAAATTGCAATGTATCAATGAAACCACCTCAGAAGGCTCGCCTACGCCGTTACAAGAACATAATACGTGCACTCGCTCGTAAAAGTCAAACTGTAGGGAAGAAAAAACGAATTATTGTACAAAGAGGAGGGTCATTCCTCCCCATCTTATTTTCAGTTTTGGGTCCTTTACTGACTAGATTAATATAATGAAGAAAGTGGTAGTGATTCCACACGAGGTGTATGCTTCACTGCAAAGTTCAAAGAATCCAGACACGGATCTAGATCCCCGTAAAAGCAGGCTTAAAAGAATGGAAAGCGAACTGTTAGCCCTATTAAACAGTGAAAAAACACCTAATGAGAAAAGAATCTTATAACTAGACGCTCTGCAGAAATTTCTTCACGAGTACGAAAATTATAAGAACCCGACAGAGATTCCCGTGGTTATTAGGCACAGCACGGGGAAGGATGGACATGGTGGCATAGGACTTGTGTCCGACGAAACAGCTGACCAACCAAAGATTAATGGGTCGGCCACACAACATATCGAGCATGTATTAAAAAGCACCCTCCCACATACTTTGAGGAATAAAGGTTTGTCTTTATAATCTATTGAATGAGGACCCCGCCATACATTTGACCGATACAGGTGAGATCATTGTGGAAGGAGTAAAGGTACAGGGATCGAATATCGTAGACATCGTCCATGATCTGGTGAGAAAGTGGGATATGTCCTCAACGTCAGGATGGAAGCATATTAAAGCAAGACTACAACAAATAAATGTCCCCAAAACAATGATAGGAAATCTGAACAGGTTAAAAGACTTGGAACATGCATCGCACGTGACACAATTGAAGAAGCTGTCACTCCCGGCGGTAACACCTTTGAAGAGGAGAAAGAAGATGTTAAACAACGGTTAACACTAAGCACGTGCCTCTAAAATAAGCAAATGGCTAACATATTAAGAAGACGTTATTATGACATTTCTAACCCAGCTTCCTACGGAGGCGTAGATAGAATGTACAGAAGTGTTTACGGAGTAGGAAAAAAAGATGCTGAGTGATTTTTGCGGGAGCAGGACGCTCATACATTTCATAAGCCTGTGAGAAAAAGGTTTAAAACAGCCAAGACAACAGCTGCTTCGATTGATTTTATTTGACAAGCAGATTTAACAGACATGCAAGGATATTCTGTGTATAACGATGGTTACCGCTACATTCTATTCATAATAGATGTATTCTCTAGATATCTGTGGCTAATTTCTTTGAAAAATAAATCACCTGAAACAGTTGCTAAAGCCACCAAAACGCTGATGTTAAAAGAAAACAGGGTTCCTGACTATTTTTGTACGGATATGGGGAAGGAATTTATAGGCCGTGCTTTTCAGAACATGTTGACAGAGTTTAATATCAGCTATTACACTACCAATTCTATACATAAGGCTTCTTTAGCTGAAAGAGTTCAACGTACTGTAAAGGAACGCATGCACCGCTATTTTACACATAAAAACACATACAGATTTCTAGACATTCTGAAATCATTGGCCTCATCCTACAACCGCTCACACCATCGCAAGATTGGGACAACACCTAACGAGGTTTTAGAAAGAGGTACGCACACAGAGTGTGCGTTAGAAAATCAATTATTATGTAAGGATGTCGCGTTCGGGAAATAAATTTGCGAAGGGATTTGAGCAAGGATGGATACGTGAGATTTTTAAAGTTAGGGCTATGAGACCTAAAGGTGAGATAATGATGTATTACGTTGAAGATTTGAATGGGGAAGAAATCGCAGGAGGCTCTTACCGCGAGGAGTTCCAGAAAGTGGCATTTAATTTAGGAAAAAATGTGTTTAAAATTGAGAAAATTTTGGAAGCAAAGGTTCAGGAAAGAGAAAAACGTACCTGGTGAAATGGCTAGGGTACCCAGAACCCTTCAACCCTATATAAAAGCTGATGCAATAGTGAAGCTTAAATAGTATGCAACATGGCTCCTAACCATTTCTACGTCACACTCCCGTCCTCCTCGTCCCTGTCTGTACACCCTAACAACACACTAGCCAACTTTGTAACAGAACTCCACGGACCCATTGAATTGGGTCGTGATTCGTATGAGGTGGGGATATGTGAATTTCAGCTGGACACCCTCTTTTTAAATATTGATTATAAAGATACCGTTTTTACGATTCTTAGAGACTGTAATGAGTGTGAAAAAGCCGGGGTAACTCGGGATGAAACTATACGTATCGCCCGGACTGAGGTTGCACGGTATTACAGTACAGTAGTAACACTAGGTCCGGGCCGTTATGGTTCGGGTGAGGATGTTGTGAGAGACTTAAACGTAAGTTTAAAAAACTCAAATCTTGCGACTGATTTAGTATACGAAATCGTAAACGAACGAAACCCTGCACATACTCTAATCCTAAAATCAAAGGCTAACAGAAATATTAAAGACCAAAGAGTGTTCAAAATTATGACCGAGGGGCGATATCGATCAGTCTTCCAACATTTCACGAGGTACAACATGACTTGTCCAGCCTAATGTATCAAATGAAGATGGAGAAATTGGATGCTGGCTATACACCCCCAGACATGTACTATATTTACAGCAATATAGTGGAGCACCAGTTTGTTGGGGATACCCAGGCACGCCTGCTGCGCATTGCTCACATTCCCAACCATAGAGGAAGGAGTTTGAGTATTACATATGACAGACCCAATTATGTGAATGTCGCAACTAATCTAATAACCAATATCTCAACATATATATAAGAACGATTGAGGGAAAAATTTCCCATTCAGTGACGGGAGCTTAACAGTGAAGCTGCACTTTCGACGCACTGAGTTATAATGGACAGAAAGCCTTTCACCTATCGAGGGGTGAGATCCCTGCATGGTAGTGGACTTGGGTCCATTTTTTCTACCATACTACGTACGGCTGTTCCTTTGCTGAAGAGGGGTGCCAGATACCTCGGAAGGAAAGCGCTACAATCAGGTCTTAACACTGCAGAAGACATATTGGCTGGGGCTAAACATAAAGAAGCTCTAAAAAAACACTAAAACGTACACGGGACGAAATCATCAAAGATGCAAAGAGAAAAATGCGTGGTGGTGGGAAGAAGAAGAGAACTGGCCGGAAGAAGGGATTACCACCACGTGGCATTAAACGTAAAAGGATATCAAAAAAGAAGTGTTCTAAGCGAATGAAACCTATGGTTGACCATTTTTTTTGACTGATATAAGCTTAGGACATTGATCTCATGAATCATAGTGTGTTTACTACTTGTCGAGAGAGGAGGCACTATTTCTAACTCGTCATGGCACGCTTCATCCATCCATGTAGTTCACATTGCTGTAAATCGTAGCTGTCCCTCTTTGACATGCCCCCAACTCAAGTTTCTCCTGAACACAGTGACTTTATTACAATTAACCCTTTAAATACAATTAGTTCCCCGAGTGCTCCTACAGAATTCGTGATACCCAGCTCAGGCCCTTACTTTTTTGATCCAAGCTGTGTGCACATGTACGCTAAACTACGTATAGCCCATTCTGATGGAACGGACTGCGATGACAAATATGCTGTATACCCTGAAACAAACTTTCTGCACTCCATATTCAACCAGTGTGACGTATATTTAAATCATGTCAACATATCGGCAGGCAAGGGGTACTATCACCTACGAGCCTATCTGGAAAATGTGCTGAACTTTTCCAAGAAGCGAAGAATACCTTTTTAAGTGCCTAATGATATTATCAAACTAAAGATGAAAGTAGTATAAAGGACAAATTTAAAAATTCTAAAAAGATATACGAGTGTTTTGGACGCCTGCATAGAGATTTCACATTCCAGAAGTTGCTTGTGAATGAGGTGGATATGAAAATAAAGCTCACCCGCACGAATCCTGAGATCTGCTTAAATCTGGATGCTGATCAAGAAGACGGAGCAAAACCCGTTGTGGTTCACATTATAGAGACATACCTCCGCGTACGGCGAGTGAAATTATGTTCACCAAAACAACTAGAAATTGAGAAAAATTTACTAAACGCCACAATAATATACCCTATTAACAGAGTACAAATAAAATTATACACGGCGCCAGCAGGGTTGGCTTCGAAACAGAAAACATCGCCCTGGGAAATCTTCCTAAAAGGATATTAATTGGAATGCAGAACCATGCTTCGGTGATTGGAAAATATAAAAAGAGTGCCTTTGATTTCGAGAATTTCTGACTTAAAAATATAACTCTATACGTTAATGGCATTGCGTTGGGAGGAACATTGGGTACGGACTATTCATTAGATACTGTGTTAACTCTTTGCGCGAGAGCATATACTAATCTGGCCCATATTGCAGGTGATTGTGATTAGCTCGGGAATGGGGCAACGCAGAAAGAATTCATTGATCAATTTAACTTCTATCCGTTTGACATCACACCTGACTTATCTGCTAGCGTAAATGCACATTTAAGTCCACAACAGAGTGGAAACATCTCATTCAGGTTGGAATTCACCAAGCCTATAGACGCGCCTATTAGTGTACTAGTATACCTCGAGTCACAAGCCCTAATAGAAATAGACAGATTTAGGGGCTTTATCACTGACTTTTAAAATGGGTGTGAATACACTTCAGAGAGTAATGAATAGTGAACGAATCACACGTTCCTAATTTCTCGATGTGTTTGCGAAGAATGAAACATTGAATTTGCCAACTATGTGAGATTGCGGTAGTCTTATTGTGAACACAGATGTCATTGGTAATGAAGGGGTTCATTGGTTTGCAATCTATTTTAAAAATAGGGACCGCCTGTACTATTTTGATTCTCTCGGGACTCAACCCGGGAATGACCCTGTTATTTGTGAAATTTCTCGATCAGTTGCATATCCCCAAAGTTGTATGGAGCTCATTCCGGCTACAAGGATATTTCAGTAATACGTGTGGAATGTACTGCCTTTCATTTCTCATGCATATGTCACGTGGTAAAGAATTTATAAATTTTTTAAAATTATTCGACCCGTGTCACACTCAACGAAACGATGAAATGGTATACAGACAGATAAAAAGTCGTTTTCCGATTGTGCGTACTCGTTGTACAGTACAATGTTTTGTTCGTGTGTGCGAATAATTGGCTACAAAATGTCACATCATTAACGAAATAATGTAAGTGTTTTTTTTGTTTCGATCTTTTTTTGGGGGAAGAAGACAATGTATTTTCATCAATTTATTAAATGAAAGAAATCATGTTTTTAGTTAACATTAGTTATTAAGATTAAGATAGTTATTGTAATAAAAACATGATTTCTTTCATTTAATAAATTGATGAAAATACATTGTGTCTTCCCCCAAAAAAAGATCGAAACAAAAAACACTTACATTATTTCGTTAATGATGTGACATTCGTTGGGCTGATTGCTCGGTAAATCTTCTATCTCCGTATTCAGGTCAATGACATGGGATTCTTCAAAACGAAAAGATTGTATAACATGTGTCAAATCCTCATCGGACCTTAAAGGAGAAAGAATAATTCATTAGTTCGTACTGAATCTTTTTTAATAAAAACATACACAGAGTATACATATAGTAAGAGTATTACAATGTGAAGATATCTTTGAACCGCTCAGAGAAGTTCCTTTAAGAGATAATTACGAATAACATTTGAATTTATATAAAACACATGCAAAAGATTGCTATAAAAAAATTCAATGAATCAAAACAGGATTTTAGCATAATTGCAAACTAATCTATAATTGCGGTTACCTCAATGAAGTATTTTTAATGTGATGAGGTGAATTACTACAACCCTCCATATATTTGATGAAATAATCCAGAACAGTGCTCTTTCTGGCACGCACAACTTTGCGAATGATTGGCTACAAAAAATAAAATTACATGCACTTGCATTTCTACAGCAGTCCCTTGCGTCGGATCGTAAGGAGCGTCATTGCAAATATCTTCAACGGTTTGCATTGGAAATATTCCATCCCGGTCAGCGGCGTTAAAGAGATTAATTGTAGACAACGCTACAATGTCACCGTATTGATATAAATCCGGTACACTGTAAAGTTCTTGATTCATGGCGGAGGGAATGTTTATTCACTGGTCCATGCTTTGGACGTTGGTCGACTAATGGTGTCTTTATATTCTCTCCGTAGATTTAATGCTCACATCGTGTATTACGACTTGCAATCTATACCATGACAATATTTGCATTTTCGCCCATACTTTTCTCGGTTTTCCATTTCTAGAACCTACCCTTTATGCAATATCCCTCGCAACAGTGATCAACCATCTCTATCACAACAATATTTTACATTATTATTTTTTGCGGTCATACTATTTGATCCTCAATTTTTCCCAGTTCGGATGCAGGTCATCATAGGAATATCTTCATCAGAGCCGCTCAGCTCAGTACCAGAGGAAACAAAATTAGCGCTGCTACTCTTCATAATCCTGACATTACCAGAAACAGCACAGTAACAAAAATATCATTAGGAAATAAGAAATGTAGATTGTTTTAGTACATTATTATGTTTTGCGGTCATACTATTCTCAGCTTTCCCAAGATTCCTTACTTGTGGATTTGGTTATACATATATATATATATATATATATATATATGTGTGTGTGTGTGTGTGTGTATGTATGTGTGTGTGTGTGTGTGTGTGTGTGTGTGTATTGCCACGATGGTTTCAAATATTTGAAAAAATATATGTTTGCGATCATACTATTCGATTCTCAACTTTGATTATTGTATTCGGTTTGACTCTCTACTTGCCAATTCTCGCGTAGGTTTGTGATTAAATAACTCATGAAAATGAATGTCTGCTTGGGTTAGTAGATAAATGGGCGCCCAAGGTACCCTAGTGGATTAGACGCTGGGGTGCTGGTTGAGAGTCCTGGCGATGACATTGTAATTTCAGCCTGCTCTTGCTGCAGCTTAGTTTGGTTTCAACGTTAAACTGTAGATCTAAGGCGGAGTGAAAAGCTTGATCTTTGTCAAAATGAACATTCCCCTTTACGATCTTAACGAGAGGATTTTATAATAAAGAAATTATAAATATTTTTGTTTTTCTTTTCATTCCTTTATTTATATTTTAAACAAATTTTGCTGTGACTATTTACGGTCGTTATAAACTCGGTAAATGAAATCCAATATACTTCTGAAATTAAAGCTGTGAATATTATATCCATATATAATAGAAAAACTTTCTTTCTGTGAGTCTGTGAGTGTGTGTGTGTGTGTGTGTGTGTGTGTGTGTGTGTGTGTGTGCTGTCTTCAGTTTTTCAATTATCTCTGTGTGTGTGTATATATATATATATATATATATATATATATATATATATTATTGCATCGGGAATATGATAAGGAAACTTATTACATAATCAAAGGCTAATTTAGTCTATTGGAAAATAATCACTGATGCTTATGAATGTATTTATGTTGTTTTAACTTCATTATGATAATAACAGTGATGCTAACATTAATAGGAGTCGACAGAGGTTTTTCTTAGGTTATGGGATGAAATTGGGCCAAATGGTCTTTGCAGTCAGCCTTTGCGGTCAGGTCGAGGGCATACCTGATTCCAATTTATACATTTTTTCCAGAGATGCTTTCAAAGAAGGGATGAAAGTAAATGAAATGAAAATGAAATGAAATGAAAAGGTTTATTGACAGACTATAGTCCATATGACAATAAACACTTTAGGTGAAGTTTATTAAAATAGTTAGTTCTATCGTTCTTTATTGTTTATCTTATATATATATATATATATATATATATATATATATATATTGCTGATTGCTCACCCCAACGAAAAAATTGTACGAAAATGAAAAGACATTATATAGAAAGGATTGGCAAAAGTAAATAGGCAGAACGACGTTTAAATAAATTACTTCGTTTACTGAACAATTTTAAGGAGAAAGTCGGTCATTATTTAATACAAGTGTGTGTGTGTGTGTGTGTGTGTGTGTGTGTGTGTTTCACCTGAACTATTATTTTGATGATTATTGCTTTTCTTATATATATAAGGTATGTATTATTATTTTTCTAATGCAGTTTGATTTTTCATTCACTTCTGACAATATACAGAAAGGATTGTCAAAAGTAAATAGACAGAACGACGTTTAAATAAATTACTTCTTTTACTGTTTATTGTTTTTCTTATATATATATATGTAGCGGATCGACAAGAAATAGACCAACAAGTAGACGGACAAATCCTTTCCTTCCACGCTATCATCAAACAGTCTTGGAAGACACACGTGGACACGGATTCAGAACAATGAAAGAGTCTGTTTCTTCCCAAAAGGACGCGCTCACAAGGCGTCTTAAGATTTGGCGCGAAGTCCTACGTCACAGGAACTACGTATAAAAGCGAGCTTCCACTCGCACTCATTCTCACTCACTCACTCACACAGACACTCGTTTTCTGCTTCGTCGAGCGGATCTCATCGCGTCGACCGCCCTCCGGTTTTCCCGCTGGAGGCGCGGCCTGCTGCTTCCTTCAAGGCCTAGGATTTGTCATCAAATGGGACCTTCTGCAGACCTCCTGCGGAGGCGGTCCTTCGAGGCCCAACCGGAATCGCTTCGGGCCTGCGGTTTGCTGGGTCGGCCTTCAAGTTTCTCTACATTCCTCGAGATATATTCAGCACCTCGGGCCTGCGCCTGCAAGATCAATTAAAGCCATCCTGTACCTCGAGAAATGATATCACCTCAGGCCTCCGTACGAAGCCTACAACAAGCATCATCATCTCGAGAGGCTTAGCGGACAACGACAACTCGAGTCTACGGTGATAGTTTCCTCTTCAGCCCGCCTTCAACAGAGTTTATATCGTCCTAAGATAAGTAACTCCTATTCTAAGTACTCTTGTGAAGCCTACATTAGCCTACCGCCGAACGGTAGGCTACAGTGCCCGCGAAAAGTATCCGATCACTCAAGAAAATACAATATTTTCCCTTGATATTCAGAGACACGTAATTCACTTTCTATTTGTTCTAGCGACATCTGGTAACTTTGAGGTTGCTCGCTGATATGAGAGCTATCCAACGCATTCTCAAATTAGTGTTCTGGTAGCCTTCGTTGCGGGTGGCTGTGTCTCAAATTTGTCAGATTTCACTGTTTGTGTAAATTTCTTGATATTTTTTTTTTTTTTACAGAAAGTGGTGTAAATAAAATTTATATATAATGTGTGCTAAAAACAACTTAAGAGTGATTGTCGAGGTGCTATTGTTGCTTTGCATGCATGTGGGAAATCACAGAGACAGATAGCTAAGGAATTAAACATATCCCAAAGTACCGTTAATTTATGGGTTTCACGGGCTAAGAACAATGGTGGCCTAACCACGCCAGTCCCTAAAAAACGATCTGGCAGACCGAGAAAAACAAATTCGCGAACAGACAAACTTATGAAACGTTTAGTATTGAAAAACCCAACAATAACTGCGAAAGAAATAAAATTTAATATGAATAATTTGTTATCTGGTGTTTCTGAACGAACTATCCAGGAGCGGCTCCAAAAAGAACTCGGATTACCATCTCGCCATGCTGCTAAGAAACCGTTCATTAATGAAAAAATGCGTAAAAAACGTGTCGCATTTTGTAAAAAATACATTCATTGGACTGTTGATGACTGGAAGAAGGTTTTTTTAGCGATGAGTCGACATTTTTGACATTCAAAAGTTGTCCAAAAAAGGTTCGCCGGCCTATTGGCTCAAAGAGGATGGACCCTAAATACACCCTAAAGACAATGAAACACCCTCCAAGTGTGATGGTTTGGGGTTGTTTCGGTTACTATGGGCGTGGAAACTTATATTTTCTTCCGAAGAACACAACTATGAATGGTGCACGGTATTTAGCAATGCTACAGGATAAACTTCCAATGGCAATGGCAATCCAAAGGACAAAAACATACATGCATGATGGTGCACCATGTCACAGGGCCAAAATAGTGACAAAATCGATTACTGACAATAAATTTGATATTTTGGATTGGCCTGGTAATAGTCCAGATCTCAATCCGATAGAAAATCTGTGGCTAATAATAAAAAATAAGGTTGAATGCCACGACACTGGCTCAGTCGAAAAATTACAAGAGGCCATCAAAAAGGTATGGTGCAAGGAAATATCAGTGGAAGTTTGTCAAAACTTGATTAAATCCATGCCAAAACGTCTAGAACAAGTCATCCAAACCAAAGGACAGATGACAAAATACTAATATAAGGTTAGTATACATTTAAACATTGTTTTTTATGTAAAAAATACAAATTTCAAGGGTGATCGGATACTTTTCGCGGGCACTGTATACTCCCAAAGTGTGTAATTAAGCGTTCCAACTGACTCTCGTGAAAGAACGCAGTAGCCTGTTCTCCAATTCAAGTGTCATTTCAATACCGTAATTCCGCGTATCATCCGTTATTATGTTCAATTCATATTTATGTGATAACTAAATATTCTCTTGGCGTAATCACTTAACATCACATAATGGTCTTATATATAAATGATATTTGTGTAATCATTGTCAAGCATTTCAATCCATTATTATTAGGCCGCATCAATTATTCTAGGTGCGTCCATGCAATCATTTAGCCTACTTAATCAGTGTCCCGTATTCTATTCAATGTACCAAACGCAAGTGCATTCTTTATATCATTTAATAGGCCCATTCAATGTTCCATGTTGCATGCCATTTACATACCATCAATGAGTACATTACTTATTACGTGTCAATTAAGCTACTAACATTTCATCTTATTAGCTAAGTCTATGTCATAAGCATAACGTAAAACTACCAATTAATTACTGTCAATTCTTTGTTATATCACAGTGAATAAATAACGGCTTTATTTTCATAATAAAATACAAAACTATAAGGTGTCTTTTATAACCTTAACATTAATTTGCTTGGGTGTAATCCAAGCTGGTGACCCTCGCTGCCACTTCGGTCACTTCCAATAGTATGGTGGGCCTAATCAAATAACCACTTATTCCAATCGGTGATACTGTATGACATCATAAATTATTAACCCAGCCTTTCCTTTCCTTAATCGTTGCATACAATTAAATCATTATCACCTTAAACGGCTAAAAACTAGGTCCACTATATATATATATATATATATATATATATATATAGTGGACCTAGTTTTTAGCCGTTTAAGGTGATAATGATTTAATTGTATGCAACGATTAAGGAAAGGAAAGGCTGGGTTAATAATTTATGATGTCATACAGTATCACCGATTGGAATAAGTGGTTATTTGATTATATATATATATATATATAAGGTAAGGAGAAAGTCGGTCATCATTTAATACAATTGTGTGTGTATATTTCGCCTGAACTATTATTTTGATGATTATACGTTTCGTATTTCTTATATTATTTTTTATTTTATTTTTTGATCATTCCATCGTATGTATAGGAGTGTATATTTATCTTCTATATATTTCCAATAATCGTCTGAATAAACAGAATGATGTAATGGTGTTTTATTTATTTCGGTTTAAATGTATTTCTTTTATTGTTAATATTGGGTTTCGTTTAAATCAGTGGTTCCCAACCGGTTTTGGCTTATGGCCCCCCTTAGGAACCTTATTTTTTCCCGTGGCCCCCATAAGCATTATTTTCAGTAGGTAATATGCAGATTTAACTCTATTTTACAAAATGACATTTTCCTGTGGCCCCCTTCAAATGTGCCATGGCCCCCAGGGAGCCATATGGCCCCCGGTTGGGAAACACTGGTTTAAATAATTACTTCTCTTTTTGAATAACTTTAAGGAGAAAGTCGCTCTTGCTTTTAATAAATAAAAACATTATTTGGCAACTCATGTGAATTAAGATAAATGGTGGTATCTGCCAACTATCCTCATATAAATAAAAAAATAAAATAAATGGTGGTATCTAGCAACTCACCCTAATAAGTTATACCTGAACAATTAAGATAAATGGTGGTATCTGGTAACCCCTCCATATATAAATAAGTGATATCTGGCAACTCACGATCCTCTATATAACCGCTGCTTGGCCCCAGGACGCTTATAATGCTGCGAACTCCGGTGGAACTAAGAACTCTCTCTCCTTCCTTCTTAGGTTAAGACTTAGGTTAGGTTTCCCTTTGAGGGGGTGAGGACATCCCACCTTCTCCCCCAAAGACCTCCTCCGTCTCTCCTTTCTCTTCCTCTCTTAGGTTAAGGCTACCCCTTTGGGGGGAGGTCATCCTCCCTTCTCCCCCCGAAGCTCCCTCCCCTCTCCCCCTTGGCAACAGTGAGTTGTTGCATAACCTCCTCCCCCCTTCACTGCATACCACCACCCCTTTATTGCATACCCCCACCCCCCTTTGCAACATTGATCACTATCTCTGCAACATTCTTGCACTCGTCCATGTTACGTCCATACTACTAACCTCCTTCGCAACATCCAAGTCTGGACTGTTATCAATAGAAGACAGTATTCACTATACATTTTAAGTTTAAATTTAATAAGAATGATATTGATCAAAATTGCATGTTTGAATAAAATATATGAAAAGAACTCATTGGTACTGTTTCAGAGTGTTTTATAAAACTGTTTTGTAAAAAAAAAAAAAATAAATAAAAAAAAAAATCAGTAATGTCTGGATTTTTTTTAAATTTATTTATCAGTAATGATTGGTTTTGTTTTTGAAATTTTACTAGTGTCACGAAAAATAATAAAATATCCAAGAAAAATAAGTAAATACATAAACGCGATTTTTAAAAATTACAACAGCGACTCATGCAGTGAAATATTTTCGCTAATTTATCACACCAATAAAAACGTTAATTAATTGTCAACCGTGAATTAATTTAAAATTGCTAACATTTAACATCTATAATTTACTTACCTTAATTATTTATATTAAAATATATAACCGTCAAACGGACGTTTTACAAAGGGAATAAATTATAGTAATTTTTTTCGTTTCGGCTGAGGGAACGATTTGCAGACTCGCATCTCACATTTTCTGTCGAGGGTATGAGCGCAAATTTATCTATTTTTAAAAAATATTATAAATAGAGATCTGGAACGCATCTTATTCTATTCAGGAGGCGAATATTTAATAAGTTCAAAAGGATCCACGCGATGTAGTACGCAATTTTCTCGAAATTTAATTGCCTTTATTTTTCGTTGGTACAAGATTTTGGTTGTGGCTCGGTTAAATAATAGTTATTTTTTTAAATTGTAATTTCTTTCTGTATAAATCAAGGAAAATCTTATATTTAACTTAAATATAGAGAGGCAGCTATACAGTATATGCAAACTACATACTATATATACACCTGGCCTGGTGAAGTAGTGATTTGGTTTCTTGTACTCCCACCTCACATAGTCAGGTACACCCGGCTCATCAGGAATTGCTCTGAGCCATGCGTCTAATCTTCTTTTGAAGATGTCCACCGCAACACCACTCGTGTTCCTTAGGTCTTTGGGCAGCTGATTAAACAGTCTTGGTGTGTATATATATATATATATATATATATATATGTGTGTGTGTGTGTGTGTGTGTATGCTTTGTTTAAGCAAAGATTTTCTGGTATTTGGGGTAAAATCTTTCTTGTAATTTGCTGTAAGCTTTCTTGTAATATTTTAAGCCATACTTTTTCTTCTTTTAACTGTGGAATCTGTTTTAATGTTTTAATAGTTTAGGAAAGTAGAATTAAAATGTGGGAATATTCTAACACTTAAAGAGGAAACCTTCCTATAACATATGACTGAAACACATAGATTTTAAATGAAAGTTTCTGAAATATTTTACAATGAATTGCGCTTATATATATATAATATATGTTAAACACAGACCGTGCATGGAACAAGGAACTCTTCTGGGAAAATTAAATCCACTATAGTCCGAATAAGTAATGGTAAATGACAAATACTATAGTGGATTTAATTTTCCCAGAAGAGTTCCTTGTTCCATGCACGGTCTGTGTTTAACATATAATGTTCTCAGGGAACCATTCTGAGTTTGTGTATATATATATATATATATATATATATATATATATATATATATATATATATATATATATATGTGTGTGTGTGTGTGTGTGTGTGTCGTTATTTATGTACGTAACTTCAGCAAAAGAATATTAATTCAAATATAATTACAAGGAGGATCTTTCGCTTGTACAGGCAAATTACTGTATAACCTGACCATGTTCGACATGTTTTAAACCTTGAATTAATCATTTTAGTCACAAGTACATATCACTATAATAATGCAAACAAGATTTCGCATTTTTCCTTCGTAAAGAAAGGAAAATGAGATGAAATTATTAGTAAGAAAAATAAATACTTTTCTTTTCCTCTTCGTATCGTGTAATGCTAAAAGTCGATCCCACGAGCCTATATCAGCACTTACTTTCGACCATATTGTAATCCGTTAACGACTGTATATATATATTAAAGATACAATAATTGTAAGCAAGTATATTAATAAATGCTCACGCCTTTTGTTAAGCCGTGTATGTATTGAGAGGTTCTTAAGCTCCCTCTGCTGGGTTTGTAAAATGGAAATTTATTAATTTTATGAAACAGAAGTTAGGTAGAATACAAATTGCACGCAGGCCTAAAATGTACTGTATTTAGAAAAACACGTACATGACTACATGACTCCTGGCTCGAAATCAGGTAGACAAGCTCCAACACATTAAACGTGTTTAAGGACAAATTAATGTTCCACCAGTTTGGTATAAGTATAGCAGTCACGTGATACAGCGCCATCTTTTTCATCAGTTGTCATTCAAAACAGTTTAGTTTTCATACGGTATAGAATATATATAATAAAAGGATTTAATACGATTAAATAGGCCAAATAAGTTAGTTAAATAATATAAAATAATTAGGAATTTGTGTGAACTTTTAAAATAATGTAAGGGGTTCCAAAAAACCTTAGCCCCCCCATTTGCAGCTTACATGTTTACTTATATCGAAATAGTTTTTAATGATTATAAAAATATATAAAATTCTTTATTTATTGCAGGTATTAAAATTACTCTAGCTGATAAAGTGATAATATAATGGCTTCTCAATTAATTGGTGATTCGGAGGGGCAACGTGTGATAGATCGCATATGAGCAATAACATTTCGGGAAGCTCGTGATGCTGGAGCCACCTTTATAACACGTTCATGGGTTGCCAAAAAGTTGCGAAGAAGTGAGGACTTCGTCAAAAGAAATTGGAATAAAACTTTGGATGAATGTGAAATGGATACATCCAAATCTGGGTGCCCAAATTTGCCACTCTCTCAGGAAACAAAGGACATCATTGAAAGCGGTACGCGTAAGCGGAAAAACAGCTGTGCTAAACTTTCTAGAGAGATCGAAGTGTTGACAGGAAAGATCGTAAGTGGTGAGATCATTCGACTGTACCGTCATAGACAAAGTTTAAAGCCTTGGCATGAACTTCCAAAGCCAAGAAAAACTCAACTTAACATCGATGGCAGAATGTGGTTTGCCCATTATCTTGAAGATTGGGATGTGGATGATTTCATGCATTTAGTTGTCTCCGATGAATTTTTGGTTTACGTAACACGTCGGCCTAACTACCAAAATGATCGAGTGTGGGCCACAACAGCAGATGAAATCGATGACAATGAACATTATCGCGAATTATTAAATAGTCCAGACTGTGTTTGTGTGTTTGTTTTGTTCACTGCAAAGAAGCTCATGTGGGTGCTGAAGCCAAATGGTCAGAGTTGGGATGGACAGTATTTTCGTGATATTATTCTATCCCAGCATGTCATTCCTTTTTCTAAGAAACCCAAACAATGTTATGGATGTCGATCAGGTCACACTTCTGCACGATAAGGCCCCCTGCTTTAAGGCATTAGCCACTCAACAGTTGTTGCGGAACCATGAGATCGATTTCTTTGGAAATGAAGAATGGCCAGGAAATTCTCCTGACCTGAACGTCTGTGAACATATTGGATCAGTTATAAAGGACAAGGTTGAATGTCTCTTGTTTCAAGAACCTGCGGCAAATCGATTTTCGAAGGGTACAATGACGCAACACATTGAAACTGTTTTAGCAAATTTGCGTAACGATCAAGATCTATTCACGTCACTTTTGGCAAGCTACCCAAAGCGAATTCATGCTGTCTTGGAAGCCAACGGCGGGAACACCAAGTTTTAATTGTTTCTCATTAAATGCAGGATTAAATTCTCTTTTGTAAGGTACGTTTAGTTTTACTGTACCTCTAATGGTTTAGGCCATGGGCGGGGGGGGGGGGGGCTAAGGTTTATTGGAGCCCCGTACTAATGGATATTTCTAAGTTTTAGGTACAATGGTAAAAAGACAAAGAAATGTTTGTCAAAGCGCGAGATGAAAAACCAGAATTCTCTTCTGAAAGGAGAAGGGAAGAGAGTAGAGAGAAATTTGTCAAAGGGGAGGGAGTCGAGAAAAGTCAGTTAGAGGGGTCAATCAGTTGAAGTTGATTTGGAAAGAGTCAGTCGAGTTGAAAGGTGTTTGCTATCAGGAAAGGTCCTCAAAGGAATTCTTCGAGGAAACCAGAAGAAAGTTCTCCATACTAATATGTATATGCATATATACTCTATATTTATTTATAGTCTTTATTACTATTGGGGTCATGTTCCGACTTGAGTGAATAATAATTACTTTTATAACAGCGTGTTTTACTTTTAATTCGAGAACAGTGTCTTGAATGTGATGTAAAGGGTGAAACAAATCGGAATGATGAAATTTTATAAAACAAATTGTAATGAGATCAGTGATACAATCATCAAGGAGTTGAGTTATCTGGTAAAAGAGAAATAATGTTCCAATATATGAACAATGTATTGGAACTAAATTTGTAATTAATTTTCTTACAAGAGTCATATAATACTGGGGCGAAAAATAATAACAGGTAGGCCCGAAGCCAAAAGCATGGCCGTGGTAGAGATCCGAAAAATCCCAAGAACCATTCTTGTATGAGACAGTCGTGTCGTAGGTATTTCGGGCACAACGAAACGACCTAACATTTCCACGTACTCTGTGGCTAATGCTACTCTGCTCTGTGGCTAATGCTACCAATTGTACTGTAATAATCTTACTCGAATAAAATCCTCATTATCACTTCGCAGAAAGACGTGTTTAGATTCTATAGAGTGATTGGTGGACAACGACGGGATTCGTGTTTATTCCCACGAACAGTCTGTAGATAAAATAATAGGCCTAAATTGTTTAGTTAACAGGTGCTTCTGGGAAATAATAATAGGCCTAAAATGTTGTTTAGAAGTGATTTAAAAAAAATAGGCGTAAATTATTGGTCATCTAAATTGGTAAATATTGAAACCTTCAGTAGAATTAATAAAAGTTAAAATATTTCATAAAAACTACCTGTATATTTACTTGAATATTGTGAAGTAATTTTACGTAGGCCCAGTATAGGAAATAATAAAATAGGTGTGAATTCATTATCTCTTTTGTGTAAATAAGAACAGTATTGATTAACGAAAGGTCAGTTCATCATCAAATTCTTTAACAATTTCGATAAATGTAGTGTAGTGGAAAAATGGAGCGACGAAGATAAATTGGCGACAGTAATGTATAGTTATTGGTAGAAGGCCAAATTGAAGATTATTTGTCCACCCGAAATGATTTGGACAGCTACAAGAAATTTAGTGATAATTGAAAAATTTTGGACTCCGACTCTGAACATTCCGTTTATCGAGAATTAATAAATTTAAAATAAGGTCAACTCAGTGTCAATGATTTTTCATTAAAAATTGAAACTTTAGGTAGGAAATTAATAAAAGTGGGCCAGAATACCACCCTTCAAAGTTGTAATTTATTGTTATTGTTTATATTTCTGGCTGGTCTCCGTCTGAGTGTCAGAACTGCATTAGTAAAGCATTATTTTAAAACATTGGACGACGGCGACGAGAGTGGACATTTGGAAGAGGAAACTAACTTAGTTAAGGAGAAGGTAAGGTTAATAAATCTTAATGAGGAAAGTCAACCTCAAACGAGACCCACTGGCCAGAATGCACGACCAGAAACCGAGGGTAGGCCTAGAAATAGGTTTCAAACACAGAGTGACCGTCCAACGATATTTTGTGTATATTGTAGGTCCTACACGCACACTACCGCTGAATGTGTACATAAACTATCAGGCAATATATGTTTCCGGTGTGTACATCCTAGATACAAACGAAAGGATTGTCGGACTAGGTTAGGTAATTCCCAAAATAATTACACTGATAATAAGCACGCTAGTTCGAACCCAGAACAAAGCGGTGCATCAAGGGAACTCGAAAGAAATTCTACAAACCCATTTATGACATCAGACGTACATCCTCAGAATTACTTTGATTGGTCTGAACAAAATTTAAAAAAACTAATAGGCCACGTTAGTCAACCCAGTGAATTGTCCTCTTGTGAGAAACGCATACCCGCAGTAAAATTGTGCCTAAATGGCAAATTATACGTAGTATTTATCGATTCAGGAAGTTCGATTAGTTTCATTAAATCCGATTTGGCCGAACATCTGATATCAAATTTTAACTTTAAACTTAAACCGTATAATTCAGTTGTAACTAGTGTTTAAATGGAGTCTATTGAAATTTATGGCACTTTAACGTTAAAAATTAAAATGGGAAAGGGTGATATATTTCACAGATTCATTGTAGCGGACGTAAACTCGTTTCCTGGGTAGTTTTTTAATTAATTGGTACTGACTTCCTGAATCGAGTAAATTCGAGTGCTTGTTTCACGAAAAATGGAG
>JAJOZX010000067.1:1037500-1205000 GCA_023014485.1 Bathynomus jamesi | reverse complement strand
TAAATAACGTAAAGACGACGCTTGTATAGGAGATATTCCGCGCAAGACGAGAGAGAGAAAACGGAAAAATGAAAAAATGAAGTACCACCTGGGAATCGAACCCGGGAACTTCCGATTGCCGGTCAGACGCGATACCATTACACCATGGACTCCACTCTTCCAAATGCCGTAATTCTTCTACATACTCGCAGAAACCAATGCCCCAAGGGGGCACTCTCCGCATGCCCTTGGGGCATTGGTTTCTGCGAGAGTATGTAGAAGAATTACGGCATTTGGAAGAGTGGAGTCCATGGTGAATGGTATCGCGTCTGACCGGCAATCGGAAGTTCCCGGGTTCGATTCCCAGGGGTACTTCATTTTTTCATTTGTTCCGTTTTCTCTCTCTCGTCTTGCGCGGAATATCTCCTATACAAGCGTCGTTTCTTTACGTTATTTATACTGCGTGTTCTTTGCAGTTGAATGTATATAATGTTACGGCATGCGGGAGGTGCCCCCTTGGGGCATTGGTTTCTGCGAGTATGTAGAAGAATTACGGCATTTGGAAGAGTGGAGTCCATGGTGTAATGGTATCGCGTCTGACCGGCAATCGGAAGTTCCCGGGTTCGATTCCCAGGTGGTACTTCATTTTTCATTTGTTCCGTTTTCTCTCTCTCGTCTTGCGCGGAATATCTCCTATACAAGCGTCGTTCTTTACGTTATTTATACTGCGTGTTCTTTGCAGTTGAATGTATATAATGTTACGGCATGCGGGAGGTGCCCCTTGGGGGCATTGGTTTCTGCGAGTATGTAGAAGAATTACGGCATTTGGAAGAGTGGAGTCCATGGTGTAATGGTATCGCGTCTGACCGGCAATCGGAAGTTCCCGGGTTCGATTCCCAGGTGGTACTTCATTTTTTCATTTGTTCCGTTTTCTCTCTCTCGTCTTGCGCGGAATATCTCCTATACAAGCGTCGTTCTTTACGTTATTTATACTGCGTGTTCTTTGCAGTTGAATGTATATAATGTTACGGCATGCGGGAGGTGCCCCTTGGGCATTGGTTTCTGCGAGTATGTAGAAGAATTACGGCATTTGGAGAGTGGAGTCCATGGTGTAATGGTATCGCGTCTGACCGGCAATCGAAGTTCCCGGGTTCGATTCCCAGGTGGTACTTCATTTTTTCATTTGTTCCGTTTTCTCTCTCTCGTCTTGCGCGGAATATCTCCTATACAAGCGTCGTTCTTACGTTATATATAATATATATATATATATAGATATGTATATATATATATATATATATATATCATATACTATGAATAATAAAACAACTACGTCATACTGCTTATTTAGTCGAGTTATTTAACACGGATTCATTTATTTACCATGCGCTTATTTGAATTGTACAGGAGACAAATATACAATCGAAATATATATATATATATATATACTATCACTACATACACTATATATATATATATATATATATGTATATTAATAACTTTTGTGATACCGCTAATTTTGGCGTAGAATAATTAACTCAAATAATATGCTAGCCCACAAAAATTAAAAAAATTATGTATATATGAACCCCAAGGCATCCAACAAACTTCTCAAGATTACAGTTTGTTTCTTGTCACAATGACATTCAAATATTTATTCGTATATATATATATATATAATATATATATATATATATATATATATATATATATATATATATATATATATATATTATAATATACGAACATCAAAGAAGGGTACCAATTTTTTAGACGTAGCCAACACAATTCAACTGCTAAATACTATACAGCAAATTCAAAGTCAGCTGACAAATATAGGAATCCGAGAGCTGGACAGAAGGCACGCACAAAGACACTTCATGCGTTATCAGGACAACAGGTACCTACAAAGATAAAAAGAGGCAAATTCTCGGAGGAGCACAAGGCAACGAAACCGGTACCACCATTGGAAAACGAATCGGAACTACCTATATGCGAAAACGACAGAGAAAAAATAAAATAATCCTAGCCAACATTCAGGGCCTTAAATCAAATCATTCCCCGGACAAAGTTTTATACTTGAAAGGACTCATGCAAGAAGCCGGAGCAGATTTTGCATGCCTCACGGAAACTCATCTAAAGGACTGCCAGACGAACTGTGAAAACTGTGAGTTCTGTGTTGGTGGAAAAAAAGTAATACAAATTGACAACTATAACATACTTCGAGCCGACAAAACAGTGAGACGTAAAGGAAGATGTGCTATTTACATACGCGAAAAGCATATGGCAGAAATGACTATAAGTATCTCAAAGAGCTACGTAGAATGTGTAGCAGCAAATGTTGAAAAATTAAATATGGTACTAATTGTAATGTACAGACCGCCAAAAACGCCAACCTCAAAATTTTCAGATTCCATTACAGAGGTAAGAAACTGGGTAAAAGATCTACACTCTCCAACCCCAAATATTTTTCTCTGTGGTGATTTTAATTTCCCATTCATGAAATATAAAAGGATAGGAAAAAATATATGTATACACCAGGACATGGGGGGGCACACGGGAAGACCAGGAGCAGGTAAAAATGCTACTAGCTCTAGCTGATGAATTTATGTTAACGAAAGAAATAACAGAAAAACCAAGAAAAAACAACTGCCTAGATTTGGTATTCACAAACAACAGCATCCTAATTGATAATGTAGAAATATCCCCAACTATAATATCGGACCACAACATTATTGAAATAACAACCAATATAAAAGCAACATTAAAGGAAAGAACACGAACAACAGAAAGAAGCAAATTCGAAATTTTTAATTTTCACTCCAAAGCTATAAACTGGGAAGATGTTGCATGCAGCATGGAATTAATAGATTGGAAAACCATTTTCGAGGCCAAGACAACGGAAGAGATGCTAATGACTTTAGATGAGAAGACGTTAGAAATTGTGGAAAGATGTGTCCCAAAAATACAACATAAATGAAAGAGAAACAGGTTCGAGAGACAAAAGAGGTCATTGATCAGAAAGAGAAAAAGGGTGACTGCAAAATTAAGTAATTGTAAAGATAACAACATCAGAAAAATATTAAATGATAAACTGCAGAGAATCGATGGCGTCATACAGGAACTAATTGAGAAGCATACAGAAAAGGACGACGACGACGCTATAGAAGCGGACCTTTGAAAAACGGACCTTTGAAAAAAGAGAACAGTGCTTTATCTGATGATCTAACAGAAGTATCTGAAATATTAAGAGTTCAGTACGAATCATCTTTCAGTATCCCAAAAACTGACAAACTGATATGCGATAGAAACGCGTTCTTTGAAGAAGAACTACAAGGGGAAAGTATAACGGACTTCGACTTTACGACAAATGATATTACACAAGCTATAGGGAAAATAAAAACACTCAGCGGCAGGACCGGATAAATGGAATGCCACACTGATCAAAAACTGCAAGAATGCAATCGCTGAGCCCCTATATTGGATATGGAGACGATCACTAGACACGGGAGAGGTACCGGGCATCCTGAAGAACGCGAACATAGTCCCAAAAATAAAGGAGGAGATCGATCCGAGGCCAAAAACTACAGGCCAGTATCGCTTACATCTCATCTCACTAAAATATTTGAAAGAATAGTTAGACAGAAAATATATGACTTTTTGGAAACTCAGAAAAATTTCAGTGATAACCAACATGGGTTTCGGTCAGGCAGATCATGCCTATCACAACTAATGGAACACTACAACAACATTATTGATGCACTTGAAAGTAATGAAAACTATGATGTAATATACACAGACTTTGCCAAAGCGTTCGACAAGTGTGACCATGGAATCATAATACATAAACTGAAATAAGTTATATGGGAATAACAGGAAAAGTAGGGAAATGGATATATAATTTCCTTAGTGAGCGGCGGCAAGTCGTTACAGTACAAGGAGTATCTTCATCAGAATCAAAGGTTCTCAGCTCAGTACCACAAGGAACAGTATTAGCTCCACTATTCTTCATAATCATGCTAACTGACATATATGAGGACGTTACCAAAGACAGCACAGTAACATTCTTTGCTGATGACACAAAGATCAGTTGAAAAATAAGAAACCCAGAGGATATAGGAGCTCTACAAACAGACATGAACAGAATCTACAAGTGGACAGAAGACAACAATATGAAGTTTAACACAGAAATTTCAGCTCTTACGGTACGGAAAAAAATAAGACCTAAAATCCATGGGATATTATAGCCCAAATGGACAGGAAATTCAGAGAAATTCTAAAGCAAAAGATTTAGGGGTTGTAATGACTGATGGTGTGAAATTTGAAACACAAAATATTATACCATTAAACAGAGCAAAGAGAATAACTGGGTAGATACTGAGAACCTTTAAACGAAGGGATAGGAATATAATGATTTCTCTACTGTAAACACTGATCATACCGAAATTGAAATACTGCTCGGTCCTAACATGCCCATATAAAAAAGAAGACATTAGACAGCTAGAAGGGATTCAGAGAAGCTTCACAACGAAGATCAATGGGTGCAAAGAACTAAATTACTGGGAAAGGTTACGCGAACTAAACCTATATTCACTGGAAAAGAGAAGAGAGATACACCATTATTTACACTTGGAAAATAATGGAGAAACTAGTCCCTAATCTTACTCTGAACCTCATAACTCCTCAAACAACAGTAGAAAGTAGAAAAGGAAGACTGTGTCGTGTTCCCAAATTAAACGCTAGACAGGGAACATCCTTAACCCTGAAAGAAAATAGTTTTGTTGTGAGAGGACCAAAACTGTTTAATCAGCTGCCCAAATACCTAAGGAACACGACTGGTGTAGCAGTGGATATCTTCAAAAGAAGATTAGACGCCTGGCTCAGAACAATCCCCGATGAGCCGGGCGTACCTGGCTATGTGAGGTGGAGAGTACAAGAAACCAACTCACTACTTCGTGAAATGAGGAATCATCGCATGGAACCTTTGAAAGGTTGAAAGGTTGAAAGGTATCTCTCTCTCTCTCTCTCTATATATATATATATATATATATATATATATATATAAGTATATAATATATATATATCATTTTCTCCAATTAACACCCTATAAATTCAAATATTAAATGCTCATATGACTATATATATATATATATATATATATACATAAAACCCCTTAAGGAGCATATATATTATTTAATCGCTATTCAGGTTTTTGAAAATATATTTATAAATTTTTTTCGGAATAACCTATTGAAGCATCTGTTTTATGGATGGAATTTTAGTCGACGTTGGCGACAGACAGACGCCCCGAACTCCTGAAAATTAATTCATGATGCAGGTGGGTTTTACTCCATTAGCCCACCTGCACTGGATGGGCGACAGGTAAAATCTCGAATCCCTCAACCGCTAATGCCCTTCACAGAGATCTTAATCGAAGACGATGTGGGGTAAAACTCAAAATCTATTTCTGAAACACCACAGTCTCTCTCTCTCTCTCTCTCTCTCTCTCTCTCTCTCTCTCTCTCTCTCTTTCTCTCTCTCTCTCTCTCCCCACTCTCTCTATCTCTCCCACTCCCTCTTTCTCTCTCTCTCTTATTAAATAGAGCTAAAAATATGTACATTAAATGCAATTTTCTTATTTAGTCGAGTTATTTAACACGGATTCATTTGTTTATCATGCGCTTATTCGAATTATTAAGGAGACAAATATACAGTCAGTAATATATTATATATATATATATATATATATATATATAATATATATATATAATATATATATATATGTATATAATATTAATAACTTTTGTGATATCGCTAATTTTGGCGTAGAATAATTAATTCAAATAACCCTGTAAATTCAAATAAATGAAAAAAATTAAAAAAATGAGAGTTGAAAATATCTTTCTCCACAAGGCCATCCGTGTTCCATATCAAAATGTAAGAACTCATGCCAAAAATTAGAGAGATCATACAATATTTAGAGGTCGCGACCAGTTCCTATATTTTTAGGATTTGAAACAAAAATACAATATCAATGTTTATTTCAAAATTTAAAGTCAACAGCGCAGAGCACATGTTATGAAAAATTATACTAGAACACACATGCCATAGCAGTTAATACGACTGACTGCATTAAATCCTTGTATATCAAACAAACAACGTCACACCCGTTACTTTTTCTTCGTCAAAGCCAACTTCGTCGGAACTAGCAATCTTTTTCAGTGGCTGGCGACGAGTCGCAGTAGGTATTGTTTCTGGGTCTCGTCTTTCGTCAGCGCGGTATTGTAGGACTGAAGAAGAGCGACTCCTCGTTCGGCACAGTCGTTGACGACCTTGATGAGCCTGCACTTAGCCTTAAGTAACTGGTAAATGGGGTCTGTCAGCCAGAGGGAGGGAGGTTTTGACAAGAATGTCTTGGCTTCATCTTGTCCTTTCATGGAGAGTATATCGAATATCTTCAAAAACCGGCTCGTGATGTACGACGCCAATGAAGAACGATGATCGAACACAGTCCCGTCCAGACGTCTCAAGAGTTTTTTGTTTGAGGGACGTAAGAAGTTGTCAACCATAGCTGCTTTGATCTCGTCGACGCGATCGTCGAAGAGGGCGAGAGGCGCGAGGTGCTCAGAGAAGTACCACCAATGGCGATAGAAGGCCTTAACAGCCGCCTCCCTGATGGCACGGTCAAGATATTCATGGAGGAGAGCAATTAGGTTTAAGTCGTTGAGGGGAGCCCTCTCCAGGAAAGGGGTATCGTGCCAGTAGCGAGCGTAAATAAGAAAAACGAAGAGGCAAATCTTTGTGACGCCAGCTGTCTCGTGGGCCGTCAACTTAATCTGGCTCTTGAAAAGGAAGATCTTCAGCGAGTATATTGCCTTAGCCATCCACCGCGCGTTGTGCATAGCGCCTGGCGCACGAAAGGACGGTTCTCCGTCGGAGGATCCGCCTAGGAATATATGACAGAGCTGAAGCAACTTTCTATAGTCATCTCGTGGGAGCTGGCTCTTGACTGCCTCCGAGTAAAATGACATCATCTCCTCTCGTAGGCCATCCGGCATGCCAACGAAGAGCTCGTCTCCAGCAGAACGGAAATCAACTATATTAATATCAGGCCAGGTCTTCTGAAAGCGTTTGAAGATTCCCACTTCAGGGCCACCGGTTGGTGTCAGGGCGACAGAAAATACGGCCGACAACATTACCTCGAACACGTGATGACGGCACGCGATCCAGATGAGCTTCTTGTCCAGAGCCTTCTCAATTAAGGTGCACGCGCCAATATTCAGCCCAGTATTGGTTGCCGTCGAGTCGAAGACTAGTCCCTGGATCATAGGTTTGAGGTTCCATTCCTCCAGCGTTTGGACACATGCATTGCACTGCTCCTCTCCCCTGCCGCGGCCGATCTTAGAGACGGCAAGAAGTTGCTCTGTTTCACCACCAGTCACCAAGATGGCGACGCGACGATCCACAAACTTTTTATTGCCGGCGATATTTGGAAGCAGTTTACCGTCCCAGTGGAGAAGCAGTGGGCTGTCCGGCGAGAAAACAGCCTGTTGAGCAGTTGCTACCGCCTCACGAGTGGTGACCCGCGCTCGCTGAATGGTGTTCCGGGATAGCGCCACAGACTCCAGGCCATGACCGAGCGCTTGCGTGACGGCTCCTACGACGAACATGGCATCGCGGTCAGGGAGTTTCACTCGGTCGAGCGCGACGGCTACTTCCTTGGTCACACTGGTCTACTTCGATTTCTTATTCTTTGGCTGATCTTGATTGGATGTTGACGGAGCTTGGAAATCATCTTCGGATTCTGTCGATGTGGAGGAGCTACAGATGTCAGCAATGGCGGAACTAGACGGAACAGCCATATTCGCCTGTTGGGCGCTCAACATGCTTTTTTCCTTTCGAGCACTGGCCTGATCACTCCTGAGGCGCTTGCGAGTCTCCTTGTTCGTCAAGGTCTTGTCGATCCCGGACATACTCGCACTCGAGGGATCCTGCTGTTGCATCCGCAGGAACTGTTTGTCTTCTTCGTCCGTCATAATACTGAGGGCGTCTTTTCGTGAGATGTCAAATAGTTTGGTGGGATTCTCCTTGAATTTTCTTTCCTTGATTCGGCACCCGTCTTTCGGTTTCAATCGGTTTTTCTTCAACCCACAATATTCTTCATAGAGCTTCCGAAGCTTGCGCACGCCGGAGTCCACCCGCTGGGTTGGAATTCGTGCCTTGTCCCAGATTGTCAGCGCTCTGTCTATGGTGGCCTTAGCACTGTCACCGATTGTGGATCCCTTCTGGTGGTGAAACATGAAGTTCCTGAGAATAGCCGCGTTTGTTGGCAGGCCAGATCCCAAGATGTCCGGGTCCGGCTTACCCAGGTGCCAAACTTTCGGACTGCTCCTTGTCATTGTCATGGTCTTGGCCTGTGGAATGGAAGATAAAATGGAAATTAGAGTTAAAGAACCTATACATATGTTTTATGTAGAATATAAAACAAACAATTTTAACAATTTTAATAAACTTTTATAAATTTTAATTTTTTTTTAAATTTTTAACAATTTTAATAAACAATTCATTGTTCCAAATTGCTTATCAAGGTCAGTGCAGTAAATGAATGACAGAAAAACTAAGCATAGTGTCTGCCACTCACTGATTAAAAGTTTAACTTGCCTTATTGGTGTGATTCACTGCGTGGCCTAACCCAGATGGTAGGAACACAACAAAAACGCGTCTACACCTGCCGAGACTTGGCGACCAACTGAGCTAGTGGGAAGAGTGCATTGCTATCATATAGTGATTCTTTGGATATAGGTTTACAATCTACAGTGGCGTTGCTCGGCAAATATTTATTGTAGAACATAATGGTGACCCAAAATTACTGAAATTACGGAATTTAGATATTTTTACCTTGAGGTTGCGACCTCTAAATATTGGCTGATCTTCCTGACTTTTTGCATGAAGGCTTCTTTTGTAATATGGAACAGGAATAGCCTTATGGAGAATAGCAATTCAAACTTTTATTTTTTCAGTTAATTTTTGGGCCACCCTAATATATATATAATCCCTTAAGGAGCATATCTATAATTTAATCGCTATTCAGGTTTTTCAAAATATATTTCAAATTTTTTTTCGGAATAACCTATTGAAGTATCTGTTTTATGGATGGAATTTTAGTCGACGTTGGCAACAGACGGACGCCCGAACACCTGAAAATTAATTCATGATACAGGTTGGTTTTACTCCATTAACCCACCTGCATTGGATGGGTGACAGGTAAAATCTCCCGAAAGTCTTCCCTTTAATACTATTTAATTTAGGTAAAACTGTTAAAGTTATTCAATGAAGATTTATTAACAATGAGCTTACATTTTACAAAATTCTTTAAATACATGCTAAATAAATAATTAATGTTAAATTTTTATGTTGATATTCAAGCAAATAAATAAGTTTTATTTAAAAAATTAGGAATTAATCAGCCAATAATTTAAATTTACATACTTTTGGGCTCTCTGAAAGCAATTAAAAAATTTGAGGAGTGTTTAAACCATTTTTTATAAAGACACGCACTCAGAAACGGCGTCGGCCAATCAGAAATTCTCGAGCTAACGAATGGGGCCTGAGATCGAGCCTACGACATTTTGATTGGTTCCAAACCCGCATACATGTGACATAGCAACGCCTATAGAGCCGTCATCAGCCAATCAGAAAGCCTTCGAGTTGGATCAACGCGTCACATATAAAGGTCTCCACGTTCAAATCGTGTCATATCAGTTGCTATTTTTAGCGGTGAGTGATCACTCATTTGCTATCCATAATGTGTACAGATAGTTAAAGAGAACTCTACTCTTCTCCACAGCTGTTTGAAGCTCGCGACATCACGTAAACTATATTCACGAAAGTGAAATGAGTATTATACACATATTTGTTTATTTATATATATATATATATATATATATATATATGATGAATAAAACCACGAAGGAAAAAGAAACACAAAGGGGTGCTCAAGCGCTTTCGTCTAATGACATCCTCAGGAACACTCAGTGTTCCTGAGGATGTCATTAGACGAAAGCGCTTGAGCACCCCTTTGTGTTTCTTTTTCCTTCGTGGTTTTATTCATCATAAATACTTTTCACGTGTCACTTTCGTGAAATAATTTTTCATATATATATATATATATATATATGCACGGTAGTGTGATTTTATCCTATTGTTTCATAGAGCGGAAGCTACGCTGTTGCTTTTCAACGCAGTTGACCGGAGAGCTTTGCTTTCGTCGCAGGATGTGGCGAACATTTGTGATGTTGGACAGAATGATGCATCGGTCAGCCATACGTGGAAAATGTAAGTAGGAAAATTATATATATATATAAATAAAATGGTCCGATCAAATGAACAAATCGCGGATCTGGAGCATATTTTGTGATCGGAAAATATACAATATGTCTAAACTAAAAATCACCAGTTGGTAATATTTTATTTTTTTTAAATTTAAAGTTTCGACTAACTTTTTCTGTAGTTGTACATTTATGGCAAGTGTCTGTTACTTATTTTATAAATGGGCACCATGGATATATATGGAGAAAACTCCTTTTGAAATGCAAAGTTATTCAACGTTTTTCTCTTAAAGAGCATTCAAAATTTCTACTTTTACGTATGTTATACCATTTCTCTATACACACACACACACATATATATATATATATATATAAAATAGAATTGGCCGATCAAATGATGATCAAATCGCTGAACCGGGGACATATTTTGCAATCGGAAAATATAAAATATTCTAAACTAAAAATCACCAGTTGGTAATATTTTATTTCTTCAAATTTAAAATTTGAACTAACTTTTTCTGCATTTGTACATTTATGTCAAGTGTCTGTTAATTATTTTATAAATGGGTACCCTGGATGTATATAACGAAAACTCATTCTGAAGTGCAAAGTTGTTCATCGTTTTTCTCTTAAAGGGTATTCAAAATTTCTAATTTTACGTATGTTATATCACTTCTCTTTCTATACATAAGTATAGAGTGTTTCGATCAAATGAAAAACAAATTACAGAACCGGGTCATATTCTGCATCGAAGCAGTAATTCTAATTTATTCGACCCGATGCTAGTGTCGAATTACAAGAATTGGTCTTTCTTATAATAGTAATAATTTCAGGAATATCCCCCATTGAAAACTCATTTTGAAGTGCAAAGTTATTCAACGATTTTCTTTTAAAGGGCAATCAAAATTTCTACTTTTACGTATGTTATACCATTTCTCTTTCTATATAGAAATATATAGTGGTCCGATCAAATGAAGAACAAATTACAGAACCGGGTCATATTTTGCATCGAAGCAGTAATTCTAATTTAATCGAACAGATGCTTGTGTCGAATTACAAAAAAAATGGTCTTCCTTTTAATAGTAATAATTTCATGAATTTTCCCATTTCGGAATATTTAAGGAGGGACTACTGTCGAAGATGAATAAATTAATTCTTTTATGTATGTCCCTATAATGTATTATTTATTCGGATCAGGTCTTCATTATTTATTCGGATATATATATATACAGTACTGGCCAAATTATTAGGAATTTTTTTAAAATTTCATTTTTTGGTATAAAATGTTAAATTAAACCAATTTTAAACGTTGAAAAGTTATTTATTTCTACACAAGAATACATGGTCATTATTTAGCAATAGTTTAGTACTTAGTTTGACCCACCTTAGCTGCCATAATGGCTGCGACACGCTTCGGCATGCCATGAATCAATTTTTTGCATAATTCTTTAGTCGAACGAAGCGTCGTGTTTGTTCGTCAGTTGTCGTTTGGTTGTCGTGCGATGCGGGTGTGTTTCTCTTTCTTTTACGTGTCATTGTAACTACCGTTTAATTTAAATAGTGTATTTACCCAATTTCGGCAATTATTTGTTACAGTTTTTAAGTGAATTTGAAAATGGGGCGAAAGAATGACTTGAGTCCACGGAAAATTGGGCAAATACAGGTTTTATTAACTTCTTCTACATTTAAACAAAAGGAAATCGCTGCCAAACTCCATGTTTCACCACAGTCAGTACTTCGTATTAAGAAAAAAATGGTATTTGAAGAAAATGTAGGCCCCAAAAGGGTTGGAAGATGTGGCAGAAAAAGGGTAACGACTCCAAGAACTGATAGACAGATTGCAATTTTGTCTCTTAGAAATAGAAGAGCTACTTGCAAAAACATTTCCAGTAGTCTAGCGGCTGATGGCATCAATATTAGTCGTAGAACAGTCAACAGGAGGCTTCTAACTGCCGGCTTCAAAGCCTACCGCCCAAGGAAGAAGCCCAGGCTCACTGAGGCTATGAAGAAGGCACGTTTTGCATGGGCAAAGGAACACATTAACTGGACTAGTGAGGATTGGGAACAGGTAAGAATAATATTTAACATTAACTAGAATGTTAATACAGTAAATACAGTATGCATAGAAGTGTATTTACAGTACGTGATAAAACTGCAGTAAAAATATCTGTAAAGCAGCAAGTCATACTGTACTTCGTTTTAGCTGTACTTCATACGCTATGCACTGACTCTTTCACAGGGCTTTCTTTGATTGCAGGTGGTGTTCTCCGATGAGTCAACGATTGCCGTGCTTGACGATCGTGTTCAAAGTGTAAGAAGGAGGCCTGGAGAAGAATTTTTGCCTGAGTGTCTGATGAAAACGGTGAAATTTCCACAAAAGATCATGGTTTGGGGAGCAATTTCTGTGCATGGAACTAGTCGTTTGAGCATTGTTGAGGGGAATATGAACCAAGTCAAGTATATAGAAGTACTAAGAAGACGTCTACTGCCTCAAATAAGGGAATGGTATGGTAATAGACGTTGGATTTTTCAACAAGACTCAGCTCCATGCCACACGGCAAAGTCGGTTAAAAAATGGTGTCATGAAAATAGTGTTCGGTTGCTCCCATGGGCTGGAAATTCTCCAGACATGAACCCAATCGAAAGTTTATGGTGTATTTTAAAGGACGTAATCCATGAAACGCCGATAACAACAAAACACCAACTCATAGAGCGACTTATTCAAGTCTGGTTTCACTCTACACGTATTAAGGAATTATGCAAAAAATTGATTCATGGCATGCCGAAGCGTGTCGCAGCCCTTAAGGCAGCTAAGGGGGGTCAAACTAAGTACTAAACTATTGCTAAATAATGACCATGTATTCTTGTGTAGAAATAAATAACTTTTCAACGTTTAAAATTGGTTTAATTTAACATTTTATACCAAAAAATGAAATTTTTAAAAAATTCCTAATAATTTGGCCAGTACTGTATATATATGCGCATCGGTGTTGTAGTGGTTACCGCCACAGACTACGATTCCCTCGCCCCATGGTTGAGTCTCGGTGACGGCTGATGGCACGCAGTAAACCCAGTTGATCGTCCTTCAGCACAATAAAGAAAGTGGTTAGCAGATAAATGGGTACCCTGGGTATATATATGATACGATTGATTATAACTGAAACGGAAAATAAATATTCATAATTCAGAGCCTGGGAAACTTTCTTCAGGAAAATAATTTTCTATCTACAACCGCACCTTTTTTTTCTTAAAGGACCCGATCGGAACTTCATCGTTTGAGAGAAACTTTTCGTAATAGTTTTGAAAAAACTCAATTTCCCGACGACGATTTGAGCATGGGGGTTGAAGTTTTAGCGGAAACTCGATACGACGAATGCCAGGTCTTCGAAGAAGTAATGTGAGTTTTTTTCTTTTGTGTGCGTGTGTTTGTGTGTTTCGGGGTAAGAATAATTCTTGTATTTTCAACATTTTATTAAAAGTGGTTGGCAGATAAATGGGTACCCTGGGTATATATATATATATATATATATATATATATATATATATATATATATAGGGCTATTCAAAATGATTCACCTGATTTCAAATGAGAATATTTTTTAATGTAACAAATACAGAGTGATTTGTGATACATCAACCAAAAGAAAAACTGTCCAAATTTTGTCTCTCACCTCATAAATGCTCTATGTGACTTCCCCTAGTTACACGAGCAACGTCGACACGATAGTCGAATTCCTCCCATACTCGCTCCAGCATGTCCGTTGTCACTGACTCTACGGCAGTAACAATGCGAGTTCGGAGCTCATCCAAAGATGTGGGCAACGGTGGCACGTACACAGTATCCTTAACGTCGACGAAACTCACGCTGCACTGTGACTACCGATTTACAGCTCTAAAACTGCAACACACAAAACGCCTTCTGCTGTGCGGACGCCATTTTCACACTGACTATTTGTTGCTAGGCTAGGCTACGGCCTGATTTTGGAGCCATCTCGCGGTGATCTTGTAAAACTCGGAGATTTCCTCTTTCATGTGGTGTATGCCCAGTTGATGCACGGTTGATAGGTACGGAAGTATTCTCAGTTGAAATCGGATGAATCATTTTGAATAGCCCTGTATATATATATATATATATAAGATTGAACATTGATCATATTTGACAAATACATTATGCATTTTAAAGTATAAGGTCATCCCATAAGTAATGTCGTTTTTAGATCGGAATTTGTAGGACAAAAAACAACTCAAATGAAACTTTTTAATCTAGTATATATTTTCCATCGAAATCAATGACACTCTGCCAACGTCCTACAAGCTTTTCAATGCCATGTTTATAAAATTCAGGCGGTTTTGAGCCAAAAAACGTACAAAGACTGGTGTGCAGGTCATCTAAAGAAGTATACTGTTTCTCGTCAAGATAGTTTTGCAGACTCTTGAAGAGATGATAATCTGAAGGCGCAAGGTCTGGAGAATATGGAGGATGTGGAAGTTTTTCCCACCCAAGCTCCTCAATTTTTGCAGAAGTGATCCGAGCGGTATGCGGACGTGCGTTGTCGTGGTGGAATACGATTCCTTTCCGATTAACCAAAGAAGGTCTCTTTTCTTTTAGTGCAGTGTTCAATCGATCCAGTTGTTGACAGTAGACTTGAGCGGTGATTGTTTGGTTGTGTGGTAAGGTTTCAAAGTGTATTACACCACCTTTATCCCACCAAACGGGATAAAGGTTCTGGTACAGTATCCACTTTTCATCACCAGTCACTAAACGGTGCAAAAACGGATCTTGGAGTTCACGGGAATGAAGAGCTGTGCTAATGTTTACCCGCACCCTCAGATTGTCGACCGACAATTCATGTGGCAACCATTTTCCTAACTTAGGCACTTTCCCGAGTTGTTGCAAATGTCGATGGATAGTGGACGGGGATGAATTGAGTTTCTGGGCCAATTCTTCGACAGTTGTTGAACAGTCTTCTTCAAGTGCGGCTAACAGCAGGTCATCATCAAACTCAGCAGGGCGTCCAGAGTGTGCTGCATCTGTCAAACAGCAGTCACCATTCCTAAACTTTTGAAACCATCTTTGACATTTCCTCACATGCAGAATATCGTTGCCATAAACTTCCTGAATGTTTCGCATTGCTTCAGTAGCACTCTTCCCTTTTTTGAACTCGTAAAGCATTATATGCCTGATATGCTCTTCTGATACCGCCATGTTTATGAGGGGTTCACATAAAGCAAAACACACGTCTTCACTGGTCAAGGTCTGTAAAGTATGTAGCGAAACACGATAGATCTCCTCTTAGATATAACCTTCGGAAAATTTAGGCTTAAAACGAGTAGGTCTAGTTTAAACTTAATCTATCGTAAAAAACGACATTACTTATGGGATGACCTGATAGTTACATTATAATTAGCAGATAAATAGGGTCACCTGAAGATCATGGCCCCCAGCCTTCTTTAATTAGCCTTATAAGGCTAATTAACGAAAATATCACGACCTAACCTAACCAGTCGTTAGGTCAACTGTACGCCCTTGACGATTGGCTAGGTTAGGTCGTGATATTTTCGTTAGTTATCCTTATAAAGCTAACTAAAGAAGGATGGGGCCCTGATCTTCAGGTGATCCGATAAATGGGTGTACTCTGGTTATATATGGGCGCAAACTCATTTGAAGTGCAAAGTTATTCGTCGTTTTTCTCTTAAAGGGTATTCAAACTTCTACTTTTACGTATTAAATTATATCATATTTCAGAGGCCTGCAGAATTCAGAAAAATAATTCTCTGTCTACAACCAAGCCTTTTTTTTTCTTAAAGGACGCAGTCGGAACTGAAACGTGTTATAGAATTTTTTATAATATCTTTGAAGAAACCCAAATAGCCGACGAGAATTAGAGCATGGGGGTTGAAATTTTATTGGACACTCGATCCAACGAATGCCAGGTCGTCAAAGAAGTGATGTAAGTTTTTTCTTTTTCTTGAGTGTGTTTCGGGGTAAGAGTAAGCCTTGTATTTTTAGCATTTTATTAAATGATAAAACTATGAGGATTGTTTTATAAATTAATACATAATAGCGTTTATTGTATACAACACATTTTCAATGTTTCTCACATATATAGGAGTGACATTGGTGTCACTATATATATATATATATATATATATTATCCAACTTAATTTATTTACAGAATCAGCATCCATTACATTTTTAATTAAGCTACAGAGCATAAGACTCGTACTTAAACGCTACACAAACTAATATTATTGGAGACATTTTATATTTTACACAATATTATTACAATTGATGAAGTCACAATTATATACGCATAAAATCTCACACAATACACCGAATGCGAACAAACGGCAACCGGTTTTTTATGTGGCTACATACCATTTCATCATTCTGTTCGGTATCGCACAACTCGAATAATTTTAAAAAAATGTGTAAATTCGTTCCCACGGGCCATATGCATGAGAAACAAAAGGCAGTACATCCCCCAAGTGTTGCTATAGTAGCCCTGGAATTGGTAAGGATTCCAGACAATTTGGGGAATGTGCAATTGCTCGAGAAATTTTACAATAATTGGGTCATTCCAAGAATGGATCCCCAATGAGTTAAAATAGTACATTCGCTCCCTATTTTTAAAATAAACGGCTAGCCAATGAATCCCTTCACCTCTGCTAACATCTGTATTTAGAACAAGTACGCCGCAGTGTCTCGTGGCTGAAAGCTTCAACGTTTCATTGTTCGCAAACACACCGATAAATTTGGAACGTGTGATTCGGTCACTATTCATTACGCTCTGGAGAGTATTTACATCCATTTTTAAAAGTCTTTGACTACGCCTCTAAACCTATCGATCTCTATTAAGGCTTGTGATTCGAGGTGTACTAGCACACTAATAGGGACGTCTAGCGGCTTGGCAAATTCCAATCTGACTGAGATGTTTCCACTCTGTTGTGGACTTATGTGCGTGTTTATACGAACTGATAAGTCAGGGGTGATGTCAAAAGGGTAAAGGTCAACCTGTCCGATGAATTCCTTCTGTGTTACGCCGATTCCTAATTCAATGCAAGTACCGGCAGCATGTGCAAGATTACTATAAGCTCTCGAGCAACGCGGGAACACGGCTACTGTTGAATAATCCTTTTCTAATGGCGACTCCATTGACGTATAGGGTTATATTTTTAAGGCCGAAATTTTCGAAATTAAAGGCGTTCTTTTTATATTTTCCATCGAGAAACACGTGTTCCTGCATTCCAATTAATAACCATTTAGGTAGAGATCCAAGGGCGACGTCTTCTATCTGTTTTGATGTTAGCGCAGAGGGTATCGTGTATAATTTGATCTGTACTCTATTAATTGGGTATTTTATTGTGGCGTGTAGTAAATGTTTTTCAATTTCTAGTTGATTAGCCGAGCTTAATTTCAGTCGTCACACGCGGAGATATGCTTCCATAACATGAATCACCACAGTCTTTGAGGTCTCTTCTTGGTCATCCCCCAGATTTAAACAAATCTCAGGATTCGTACGAGTGAGCTTATTTTCATATCGACCCCATTCACAAGCAGCTTCTCCTGGAATGTGAAGTCTGTATGCAGGCGCCTGAAGCATTCATATATCTTTTTAAAATTTATAAACTTGTCCTTTATACTGCTTTCATCTTTAGCTTGATATTAGCCCTCGGCAGTTAAAACGGTATCCTTCGCTTCTTTTGAAAAGTTGAAGACATTTTCCAGATAGGTGATAGTAACCAGTTCTTGCCGAGATGTTGGCCTGGTTTAAATACACCTCACACTGACTGAATATGGAGTGTAGAAAGTTTGTTTCTGGAAATACAACGTATTTGTCTTCGCAATCCGTTCCATCTGAATGTGCTATTCGTAGTTTAGCGAACATGTGCACACAACTTGGATCAGAAAAGTAAGGGCCTGAACTAGGGATCACGAACTCTGTAGGAACATTCGGTGAGCTAATGGTGTTTAGCGGATTAATTGTAATAAAGTCACTGTGCTCAATAGAAACTTGAGTTGGGGGCATGTCAAAGAGGGACAGCTCCAATTTACAACATTGTGAACTACATGGATGGATGAAACGCGCCATGGTGAGCCAAAAATAGTGGCACCTCTCTCGACAAGTAGTAAACAGCCTATGATTCATGAGAGCAATGTCCTTAGCTTATATCAGTTAAAAAGATGATCAACCATACAGATTCCGCAAAAAGTCTTGATAGAATCGTTCTCAAAAGATAGATATGAATACGCTATCAATTTATTCAACGGAAACATGGCAATCGGCCCCTTATTGACGTCATCTGCTATCTGGCAACTCTCCTGACTCTGAGCAACTGTTGGGTGTACGAAATGGCTGCAGTGCTTGTTAAGCTCTTGTGAAAGGAGGGTGTGTCTACCAGTTTTCGTGTTTATCCACCAAGTGCATTTTGCTGTGTGGACTTTCTGCCCCCATATTTTTTTGTTCGCTTATTAATCATGTCTTGGACTAATATATCTACAGAGGAGAAGGTCAGGATCCTCACTCTGATGGAAGAAAACGTGCCTTTAAGTGAAATCGTGCGTCGTACCGGCCGCGTTATTGCCATCATCCACCGCCTCAAGGCTTCTGCTCGTTACCTGCCTCCTGGTAAACTTCTCGCCATTAAACCACGCTCTGGACACCCACGCAAGACCACCAAAGCCACAGACCCCTTATTAGGCGTGATGTATTGAATAGCCCAAGTAAATCTGCAGCAGAACTGAAAAAAGCACACACAGATCTCCTCGGAAGCATCTCTGAACGAACCATTCAGAATCGCTTACAAAAAGAGCTGAACCTTCCCTCCGGCGCCCCGCAGCAAACCGCTGCTTACTGAGAAAATGCGCAAGATACGCATCGCCTTTACCAAGAAATATCAACACTGGACTGTTGAGCAGTAGTCAAAGGTTATGTGGAGCGATGATAGCACCCTTCGTTGCATTACAGCCCATGAAGGGAGTGTCAGAGGGCCGAGCAAATTCAGCAGGGATGATCACCGGTACACCAAGAAAACAGTGAAACACCCGGATAGTTTTATGGTGTGGGGTTTTAGTGGTGCTGGGGGTCGTGGGGGTTTGTATTTCCTACCTAGAAACATCACAATGAATGGTGAGAGGTACATCGACGTTCTTAATGATCATTTGCTTATGTTTCATGAGAATCACGGAAGTGAAAATTTCATGCACGACAGTGCCCCCTGCCATAAATCAAAAAAGGTAACCAAGTGGCTTCGTGACTACAGTGTTCAGGTGTTAGAGTGGACAGGCAATTCACCTGACCTGAATCCTATTGAAAATGCATGGTCTTACATTAAAGGAAAGCTTAATCATGTGATACATCCTCTGTGCCACGTCTCATCGAGGCCATCAAGAAAATGTGGGCATTTCATTTGAACTCTCAATACTTCCATAATCTCACATCATCTATGCCAAAATGTTTGGAAATGGTCATCAGGAACAAGGGTTGGACAACGAAGTATTAAATGAAGGGTAAGTGCATACCAGTCTTTGTTCATGTTGTTTATTTTAGTTGTTGTTCACAATAAATGTAACCGGAAAAGTGGTCTATCAAGACTTTTCGCGGAGTCTGTAGGTTTCAGTCGCTTAGAACTTTTCTTTTTTGATGTCCTTTTACGTTTAACGCCACGTGGTGGTAGCCCCTTCTTCTTCTTCCGGACAGGCCTCTTCTTCTTCTTCTTTCCACCACCACGCTTTTTATCTTTGCATCTTTGATGATTTCGTCCTGTTTACGCTTTAAGTGCTTTTCTAGAGCTTCTTTAGGCTTAGTCCCGGCCATTATGTCTTCTACCGTGTTAATTCCTGATTGTAACGCTTTCCTGCTGAGATATCTTGCACCACTCTTCAGCAAGGGGACAGCCGTACGCAGTATGGTTCAAAAAATGGATCCCATCCCACTCCCGCTGGTATCTCATCCCTCGATAGACTGTGAAAGGCCTACGGGTCAATATGTCACAGTGCAGCTTCACTGTTAAGCTCCCGTCGCCAAATGAGAAACTTTTCTCCTCAATCGTTCTTATTTATATTGAGATATTGGTTAGTAGATTAGTTGCGACATTGACATAATATGGTTTGTCATATGTAATGCTGAAGCTCCTTCCTCTATAATTGGGAATGTGAGCGATATGCAGCATGCGCGCCTGGGTATCCCCAACAAACTGATGTTCCACGATATTGCTGTAAATATAGCACATGTCTGGTCAGGGTAGCCATCGTTCGATTTCTCCAATTTCAGCTGATACAGTAGGCTGCACAAGTCATGTTGTGTTTCGTGAAAGGTATCTCTTTGGAGGGCTGCTCCATATCGGCCCTAGGTTATAATTTTGAACAGCCCTTCGTCTTTAATAATGCTGTTAGCCTCTGATTTTATAGTCAGAGTATGTGCCGGAGTATCTTTGTTTACGATTTCGTATACTAAATCATCCGTAAGATTTGATCTTTTCAAACAACCATTTAAGTTTCTCACAACATCCTCGGCTGCGCCATAATGACCAGGGCCTAGTGTTACTACTGTAGTGTAGTTCTGTGCTACCCCCACTCCGGGCGGCACGCATGGTTTCGTCCCGAGTTACACCGGCCTTTTCACCCTCATCACGGTTTCTAAAAACGGATTCTTTATTATCAATACTTAATAACTTGGTACACAATTGAATTTCACATATTCCTACCTCATATGATTCACGACCCAATTCGATGGGCCAATGGATTTCTGTTACAAAGTTGTCCAGGGTGTTGTTAGGATGTACAGACAGAAGAAGAGGGCGGTAGTGTGACATAGAAGTGGTTAGGCGCCATGTTGTATACTATTTAAGCTTCATTATTGCATCAGCTTTAATATAGGTGTTGAAGCTTTCTAGATACCATAACCATTTCACCAGGTACATTTTTCTCTTTCCTGAACTTTTGCTGCTAAAGATTTTTCAATTTTAAACATTTTTTTCTAATTTAAATGTCAGTTTCTGCAGCTCCTCGCCATAAAAGCCTCCTGCAATTTCTTCCCCATTCAAATCTTTAACATGATACAGCATTATCTCGTCTTTAGGTGTCATAGCCCTAATTTTAAAAATCTTACGTGTCCAACCTTGCTCAAATCCTTTCGCGAATTTATTAGCCGAACGCGACAGCCTTACATAATCATTGATTTTGAAAAGAGCAGAGTGTGGTGGCACTCTACGAGTGTCTTTTCTCACCTCACGCTCTGTGTGCGTACCTATTTCTAAAATTTCGTTAGGTGTTGTACCAATCGCTCGGTGGTGTGAACGGTTGTAGGATGACGCCACCGAATCCAGAATGTCTATATATCTGTATGTTTTTTTATGTGTGAAATAGCGATGCATGCGTTCCTTTATGGTACGTTGAACTCTTTTGGCTAAAGAGGCCTTATGTATAGAATTGCTAGTGTAGTAACTGATATTAAACTCTGTTTAGCAACTGTTTCAGGCGATTTATTTTTCAGGGGATTAACCACAAATAACTAGAGAATACATCTATTATGAATAGGATGTAGCGGTAGCCACCATTATATACTGAATATCTCTGCATGTCTGTTAAATCCGCTTGCCAAATAGAATCAATCGAAGCTGCTGTTGTCTTGGCCGTTTTAAACCTTTTTCTCACCGGTTTATAAAGTGTATAAGCGTCCTGCTCCCGCAGAAACCTCTCACATCTTTTTTTTCTACTCCCTCATTATAAACCCTCTGTACAGTCTATCAACGCCGCCGTAGAAGGCTAGGCTAGAAATGTCATCATAACGTTTCCTTAATACGTTAGCCATTTGCAGTATTTTAGAAGTGCTCGTGGAGGGTTAACCGCCACTCATTGGCCTCTTCTTCTTCCTCTTCAGAGTTGCTACCGATGGTGGCGAAGGCGTGTTCTGTTGTGCGACACGCGTGGCTTGTCCTAGGTCTTTCAACCTGTTCAGATTGCCTATCAATGTTTTGGGCACATGTATTTGCTGTAGTCTTGTTTCAATATGTTTTCATCCTGCTGATGAGAGCCTATCCCACTTTCTCACCAGATCATGGACAATGTCAACGATATTCGAGCACTGTACCTTTGTTCTTTCAACAAAAACCTCACCTGTATCGGTCCAGTGTATAATGGGATCCTCACTCAATAGGTTATAAAGACTTAAGCCTTTCTTCCGCAATGTATGTGGGAGACTACTTTTTAATACATGCTCGATATGTTGTGGGGTCGCTCAGTTGTTCTTTGTCTGGTCGTTTCTAGCCTCATCTCCAGGTCCTATGCCTCTTTGCTCAACGTCGTTTGCGCTGTATCTAAAAACTACAGGGACCTCTGTCGGATTCTTATAAGTTTTATATTCATGAAGAAATTTCTGCAGAGCTTCTTGGTATAAGATTCTTTTCTCGTCAGGTGACTTTTCACTCTTTAACAGGTCTAACAGTTCGCCTTCCATTCTTTCAAGCCTGCTCTTACGGGGTTCTAGAACCGTATCTGGACTCTTTGAACTTTTTAGGGAAGCATACACCTCGTGTGGAATCACTATCACTTTCTTCATTATATTAAACTCGTCAGTAAAGGCCCCAAAACTGAAAATAAGATAGATAGGAATGAACCCCCTCTTTGTACAATAATTCGTTTTTTCTTCCCACACAGTCTGACTTTTACGAACTAGTGTGCGTATTTTGTTCTTGTAACGGCGTAGGCGAGCCTTGTGAGGAGGTTTCATGGTACATTACATTTTATAACGTTACGACAGATTTCACAGATGCCGTAAGATTTGAGCTTTTTAAACTTGCATTTAAGTCTCTCACAACATCCTTGGCCGCACCATAACGACACGGGCCTAGTGTTACTACTGTAGTGTAATACAGGGCCTCCCCACTCCGGCCGGAACGCATGGTTTCATTCCTAACTACCCCTGCCTTTTCACATTCATCACGATCTCTAAGACCGTAAAAACGGGTTCTTTATAATCAATACTTAAGAAGCTGTGGATAGCTGAATTTCGCATAATCCCACCTCATATGAATCACGCTCCAATTCAATGGGCCCATGGAGTTCTGTTACAAAGTTGGCTAGTGTGTTGTTAGGATGTACAGACAGAGAAGAAGAGGGCGGGAGTGTGATATAGAAATGGTTAGGCGCCATGTTGTATACTATTTAAGCTTCATTATTGCATCAGCTTTTATATAGGTGTTGAAGCTTTCTAGATACCCTAGCCATTTCACCAGGTACATTTTTCTCTTTCCTGAACTTTTGCTGCTTAAAATTTTTCAATTTAAAACATTTTTTTCTAATTTAAATGTCACTTTCTGCAACTCCTCGCGGTAAAAGCCTCCTGCGATTTCTTCCCCATTCAATCTTCAACGTTATACATCATTATCTCGCCTTTAGGTTTCATAGCATTAACTTTAAAAGTCTCACGTGTCCATCCTTGCTCAAATCTCTTCGCAAATTTATTTCCCAAACGAGATAGCCTTACATAATCATTGATTTTGAAACGTGTCGAGTGTGGCTGCGGTGTTCCATCTCTTCTCACATCAGGCTCTGGGCGCGTACCTCTTTCTAAAATTTCGTTAGGTGTTGTGCCAATCGCGCGATCGTATGAACGGTTGTATGACGAGGCCAATGATCCCAGATCTGTATGTGTTTTTATGTGTAAAATAGCGATGCATGCGTTCCTTTATGGTACGTTGAAGTCTTTCAGCTAAAGAGGTCTTATGTATAGAATTTCTAGTGTAGTAACTGATATCAAACTCTGTCAGCATGTTCTAAAAAGCGCGGCCTATAAATTGTTTCCCCATATCCGTACAAAAATAGCCAGGAACCCTGTTTCTTTCAAAATCAGCGTTTTGGTAGCTTTAGCAACTGTTTCAGGCGATTTATTTTTCAGAGGAATTAGCTACAGATATCTCGAGAATACATCTATTATGAATAGGATGTAGCGTTAGCCATAATTATACACTGAATATCTTTGCATGTCTGTTAAATCCGCTTGTCAAATAGAGTCAATCGAAGCCGCTGTTGTCCTGGCTGTTTTGAACCTTTTTGTCACCGGCTTATGAAGTGTATAAGCATCCTGCTCCTGCAAAAACCTCTCAACATCTTTTTTCCCTAATCCATCATTGTAAACACCTCTGTACAGTCCATTAACATCGCCATAGGAGGCTGGGTTACAAATGTCATAATAACGTTTTCTTAATATGTTAGGCATTTGCGTATTTTAGAGACATGTGGATAGGGTTGGCCGTTGTTGTCTGGTCTCTTCTTTCTCCTCTTCAGAGATGCTACTGTTGGGGGTGATGGCGTACTCAGTTGTGGCACATGCGAGACTTGCTCCAAGTCTTTTAACTTATTCACATTTCCCATCAATGTTTTGGGGATATTTATTTGTTGTAGTCTTCCTGTAATATGCTTCCATACTGATGATGAGGGCCTGCCCACTTTCTTACCAGATCATGGACAATGTCGACGATATCCGATCTCTGTACCCTTGTTCCTTCAACAATGACCTCGCCTGTATCGTTCCACTGTAGGATGGGGTCCTCACTGAATAGATTATAAAAACTTAAACCTTTATTCTTCAATGTATGTGGGAACTGCTTTTTAATACATGCTCGATGTGTTGCGTTCCGTTATTCTTTGGTTGGTCATCTCTAACGTCGGCCCCAGGTCCTATGTCGACATGCTCATCGTTGCTAGCGTTGTGCCTAATAACCACGGGGATCTCTGTCGGCTTCTTATAATCTTCGTACTCATGAAGAAATTTTTGCAGAGCTTCTTGGTACAAGATCTTTTTCTCATCAGGTGACTTTTCACTATTTAATAGGTCTATCAATTCGCTTTCCATTCTTTTAAGCCTGCTTTTATGGGTTTCTAGAACCGTGTCTGGACTTTTTGAACTTTGCAGTGAAGCATACACCTCGTGCGGAATCACTACCACTTTCCTCATTATATTAATCTAGTCAGTAAAGGCCCGAAAACTGAAAATTAGATGGGGAGGAATGATCTTCCTCTTTGTACAATAATTAGCTTTTTCTTCCCCACAGTTTGACTTTTACGAGCGAGCGTACGTATTATGTTCTTGTAACGACGTAGGCGACCCTTCTGAGGGGGTTTCATTGGCACATTACATTTTATAACATTAAGGTAGATTTCACAGATGTATTTTAAAAAGTCGGAGTCGATATTTTTAACAAACATCTGCTGCAGTGCCCGGGGCAGTCGATGATAGATTTTTATTATTCATGGTATATCTTTAACCTCTTCGTCATTCTGGAATATACACCATTTCAGCCTCGTTTGGAAATATATTCGTTCTTAGAAGCACCCTAAACGTGTTTCGCGGGTGAAGGTCACAAAGCAAATATCCGTAACGTTCACTTGTAGCTTCTTTATAAACTTCCAAAAACTGCTTACGCTGATTCGGGAACATTTGATTGGCTAATACCCCAATTTGTTACACAGCTCTACGTTGTGCGAATAAGACTAGATATTGTGTATTTAACGACACATCGTGCTTGTATCTATTTTTGAAAAATATATTCTGATTGCTTGTATTAAAATGGTGGGAGAACAACTGTAAATGTCTCGGCAAACGTTCTATCCATTTCTAACATGAGATCGTCAATTACAATGACCGTATTTTCATTTCCCTTTAACGAATTAACTTCATATACACCTTTGTGGAACAAAATATCATCTTGGTACTCGGTGAATAGTGACTGGTAGCCCAGCCCTCTACGTCTTACGACACATCCACCGCATTAGCTCCTTCTACAAATAAAAATGCTCCCCCTTATTCCTGTTCAATTCCGATCGTACCCTCCACAGCAGCAGAATCTCGTTCTGTGGAGAGTAGCATAACATTCGAGCTGGTACGCACGGCTACCCCCACCCCTACCTTGAAAAGAAACCGGTACGTCGTCGCGGTAGATCCACGAACCATGTGTAGCAATGGTACTGAGCACGGACTACGGCGCGTAGTTGAACGTATTGTGAAGTTTGCCCTTCAGAATAGCGAAGGACGTGAAGTCAGGACGAGAATGTCCTCCGGGTTTGGGTCAGATGACGGTGATGTAAATGATTTTTGGATAGTAATACTATACAGGCGCTTGGCTGCTGTAGATGTAGAATATATTATGGGCCGTATAATGCAGGCCTCTCAAAGTAGTACAACCTTCAACATGGACAACTTCACGATAGATATTGACCGCATATTCCGTGTTGCGGGACATACAGCCACACCTTTTGCTCTTAACTTCAATTCTGAGGCTATTTATAGACGGCTTATAAACACCGAGCGTGGTTGCGGCTTTATAGCAATAGCCTTGGCCCATATGTTTACTATGCTAAATACAATCGCGTATAACATCTGGTTGCCTACGGTTCTGCAGCGTGCTCTTAAACTGGCTTCAAATTGCAAGCTTGAGTTTGACTGTAATATGAGTCCTGAAGAGCTGAGAAGGGTGGAGCAGGAAATGAATGTTCGTATAGTTGTATTTGGAATGGATGACCGTCGTAGGACTGCGTATGTTTTTAAAAGCAGTGTGAGAGACCGTACAAGACCCCTACTTATTAAGGGGCTGTCAGGGACAACGTATCTCCCCATCCGTAATATAAGGGCTCTTTACACGAGCTATGATAAAAGTCGAAAATATGGAAGGCATCATGATTTGTGTAAGGGATGTCTCGAGTTTGCGGATAATATACTGAAACATTGTAAGGATTGCCACATGGTATGTGTGCAGTAGGCCGGATCGAAAATGGAAATTTTTTTCATATTTGCATATATTTAAATGGGAAAAAATGTTATTTCTTAAAAAGTACACTACATGAGAAGTTTTTTTTTATCACTTTAACAAAATATTAAAAAATCAAGCATTTGCTACCCTACTTCCCCTATCACATGCCTCTCCTCCCTTTTCTACTTTCATATTTGCATATGTTTAATGTTGTTATATGTTACATGATAAGTTGTTTGTTTGATGCTTGATTTTTATGTTTCAGATAAATAGAAATAATTTCTCAGATAAATAGAAATAATTTGCATTTACTTTAATTATAATTTGAATGATCATAAATTATAAATTACATATAATTTGATTTTATTTCTGAATATAAACTGTGACTACTAGAAGCAAGTCCTCAAATGCAGCCTTTGGATATCCTACGGAATTCCCAGTAGCCATGACTCCTTCAAAAGTAGATGTTGTGAGACACTACCTTTTTGTGCGCCGTCTTGAAGAAGCTAAATCAAAAAGCTCAGCAACTGCTAATGATTGTTACAGGGTTGTTGTAAAAGATATTGAAGACATTTGGAGGAAATTTTAAAGTCAGTCTTAAAGTCAGTCGACCAATAGAAGAAACCTCAAAATTGAACAAGGTGCCGTTACATTGAAGAAATGAAAGTTTTGCCTTAAAAGTAGCTCAGTATGATGAAATGTTTGATATATCTTCTTGTGAATGCTATGATAAGGGATTTGATAGGAAATCTTGCAGGTGTAAGGATAAAATACCAATGGCAGAATGGGAGTCAGTTAGGACCAATTGATCGCATAGCTAGTTCAACAAAGAAGAGATCTTTAGCAAGAGCTAAACTGTCAACTAAAAGCACAAGAAGTAATGACTGAAGCCACCAAAGTCTTACCATCGGAATTTATAGAAAATACCGAAGAAGACATGAATGTAGATTCAGAGAGTAAGGATATAGATTATGAGCCGATTTAAAATTGACTGAGAATATTCAGAAAGGGCACTCCTATTAAAACCTAGCATAAGTTGTAGAGCTGCAGCTGCAATAGTCAATGCAGCTTTAAAAGATATGGGGATCCTTAACCACACCAACATGCTTGACAGAGAGAAATTTGAAAGAGAAAGAAATCGCATGTGTGAAACAAATACTTTTAGGTCTAAATTCGAAAATCTGAAGATGGAGTGTCTTGGATTTGATGGAAGGAAAGATAACACATTAACTAAAAGTGGAAAGATAAAAGACGAACACTTTGTTATTGTGAAAGAACCTGGAAACACCTATGTAGACCATGTCACACCAGATAATGGAACTGCTCGCTGCATAGCAGAAGAGTTGATAACTATTATTACAGACTCGAACAGCACAGATACTATCAAAGCTTTACTCTGTGATGGTACTCCTGTAAATACAGGAAAAATTGGTGGAGCCATAAAACTGGTTGAAATTCATCTTAACAGACCAGTGCAGTGGTTGGTGTGCCTCTTGCATTTGAATGAGCTTCCTTTTATGCACGTCTACAAAGCCATTGATGGTAAAACAACATGTCCAAATACTTTTGTGGGTTCAATTGGGAATAAACTGAAAACAGATTTAACAAAATTGCAGGTAGTCAAATATTCTAGCGTAAATGGAAACATTAAAGAAATTCCAGCAAATGTTGTGGAGGAGCTAAGCAGTGATATGTGTCTGGCAGTGCAAACTGGAGACATTTCTCAAGATCTGTCCACTCGATCCCCAGGCACCCTTCACCATGATCGCTGGCTAACTCTAGCCAACAGGGTCCTTCGATTATATATCTCAACGCCAAATCGTGATAAAAACCTTCAAGATATAGTGAAGATTATTATGCAGTTCTATGCTCCAGGGTGGTTTTGGATAAAATCTCATCATAATGCAGTTGATGGTGCATATAACTTTTGCCATTTAATGTGCTTCCTTCGAAATTTAGATGAACAACATAGATCAATCATAGAACGAATATTAAAGAATAATGCCTACTTTGCCCACCCAGAAAATATACTCATATCAATGGTAACTGACAAGAGACTAGAAATTAGGGAGCAAACTATTCAGAAAAATCATCCTTTCAAGATGCATATTAAACTTTACATATTAAACTTTGAGTTGCCTCGAACCCTCAATTTTAATCTACTGACTACACCGAGATGATCGATTGGCAAAAAGAGATCATTCCCTCCACCGCTGCTGAACAATTTTAGCGACGATGAGCTACTACAGGCTCGATGTAAGCCACTGGAGATAGCTTCTTTTCCATGCCACAGTCAAAGTGTGGAAAGGGCAGTGAACCTAGTTACAAAGGCATATCAGGAAAGAATAGGATATGACAACCGTCAAAAGTTTATCTTAAACTCATTAGAATCAAGGCGAAAACTGGCCAAGTTTGAATGAAGGCCCAATGGGATGAGTAACAAACATATGAAATAAAATTTCCTAATGATATTGAAAATTTCTTCCCTTTTGATATGATAAGGACCAATGAAAAAGTTAATTGAATTTTAGCACAATTATTATGCCTCTAATTTTTTCTTCTGAATATATTGTTGTACTTAATTTTCCTAATACTGTACATTATTAAATAAAATATCATACGTTAATAAAGATTTATTTATGTCATCAAAAAACCTGAATGTAAAGTAAGTCTCGTATAAAAGGAATATTCTTCAATATAGGTCAAAAAGTGAAAAATTGTGTCATGGGTAGGAGGCTTTAAACAGTGAAAATAATTTATGAGGGGGTTCCTGTGTTCCATTGAAACCCCTCACGGGCCTCACAATATGTACCTTTTCAGTATAAAATTTCGACCCGGCCTAGTGTGCAGTGTAAAAGCTCCAAATGTGAAAGTCATGTAGTTGAAGCTGAGAAGAGGGACTGTAATGTGTGTAGACGCACATTTTTCAATAATAAATTCTTTGAGGTCCATAAGTCATTTGACACTTCTAGGAAAATGAGCATCCGTGAATGTGATATGTTTCATATGATGGATAATTGGGGGAAATTCACGCATAAGTGTGATGAAATTCACTGTTCTACATGCCACGATAATTATAAGGCATATGTTATAAAGCATGAATGTTATATGAAAGATGCTAAGCCTAAAAATAAACCTTGTATAACTGTATACTACGATATAGAAACATATACGGATGCTGAAACCAAAGAGATCATCCCATATCTACTTGTGTATGGAGGTCGAGTGTGATGAGTGTCACAAATGTGGTAAACGAACAAACGTTTGTAAAACGATCGCGCACGACAACCACGTGAAACTCTTTGTGTTCTATATTGTCAAGTTAGCGGTCAAGTCCAAAAAAATTACTGTGTATATTCTCGCCCATAACGGCGCAAAATTTGACACAATTCCTTTGTAAGGAACTGCTTGAACACGCATCCTCGGAGATATTTAAGGGCGATCCCTTGAAAAGAGGAAACAAACTTATACAGATGGAAATAAGTGGTAATGTTGTTTAAAGACACTTTAATGTTCACACCTTTAAATTAGCCAAGCTACCCAAGGTAATGGGCGTAGCCGCCTAAGTTTCAAAGGGATATTTCCCTTACACTTTCCTAACTAGCGACACTTTAAGTTACGTAGGCCTGCCTCCCACCAAACATTACTTTAACTATGCCAACATGAGTAATAGTGAGCGTGAAGATTTTGACCGTTACTACAAGTTTTAATGAAGATATTCCTTACAATATACCTCAGGAATGTGAGCGTTATTGCGTGAATGATGTGCGCGTGCTTAGAGTGTTTCCAGGCCTTTAGAAGGATGTACATAAACCGTTTCAACTGCGATCCAAAACAAGTCGCAACCACGATCGCCTCATTGTGCTTTACGGTATTCATTCACAGAAACACCCCACGCAGTTATGGGCATAAGGCTATTTACTGGCTCATACACCTACAGCAACAGACCGATGTATATATAAAACATGCCCGCAACACGGGATAAGTGCCCATTGAGGTAAATGGACGTGTCTTTTGGATGGATGGTCTAAGCGAAGACTGTGTCACTGGTGAAAAGACTGCATACTCCTTTAACGGGTGCTGGTGGCGTGGATGTTCACGTCCTGAGTGTGGAATCGTAGGAGATATCAATGGTAGATCTCCTGCCGACAGTCTTGTATGGACCCGCACCCGTGATCAGCTCATAGGTTTCCAGCTCACTAACAAGGTCTTGTGGGAGGATGAATATGATGCACGGATGGAAACAGATGGGCAGTACCGCGAAGAAATAAACACCATCAAACGTTCAATAGTGTTGGATCCTCTCAGATGCGGCGATAGCTTGTTTGGTAGACGAACAAATCCCTTCAAGCTATACTTTGCACCTGCGGAGGGCGTGAAACTCCATTATTACGACTTCTGTTCTTTATATCCCTACGTGATGAAGTACAATCCGTACCCCGTAGGAGCACTTGAAAATCTGGTGGAACTCGCCCTGCCCATAAATCGAAGAGTTCTCAGCGAATTTGAACGAGAACGATTTCGGTCTTTCTTTCGTAGATGTGCTCCCCCCTCGCGACTTATGGATGCCGATCTTACCCGTCGTTATAGATCACAAGCTCATGATTCCCCTGTGCGTGAAGTGCGTAGAAGGGAAAGATGGGGTGTGTATCACATAACCAACCAGCGGAAGATCAGAGGTGTATATACAAGTCCTGAGCTGTCCCTAGCCGTTCGCCACGGTTACAAAATATTGAAGATATATGAGGTGTGGAGGTTTCAGAAGCTTCCAACCTTTCCACGCCATATATAAACACTTTTTTGAAGGATAAGGTAGGAGCATCAGGGTATCCGCAAGGAGTTGAGACCGAAAATGAAAAATTGGAGTATATTCAGCTCTACCGTGATTGTGAAGGGATACAACTTGACCGGTCCCAAATTGTAAAGAACCGGGCAAACGCTTTACTGCAAAGTTGTGCCTAAATAGTCTTTGGGGGAAATTTGCACAGAACACAGGTAAGGGGAACGTCCATCTAGCCCAAAGTTATAACGAGGTGTGGGATTATGCCAACGCTCCCAATAGAGGTCATGGAGATCGTGAGTGTGGGTAATACGTACCGTACATAATAAAGTACAACAGCACCGAGTTGGCTACAGATACATCACGTGTTACAAACATACCTGTAGCGAGTTTCACAACAGCATATGCTCGCATCAAACTTTATGGTCTACTGCTTTCTCTTGGGCGGAGGGTTCTGTACGCAGACAGAGATAGTGTGATATTCACAGAGAGGGAGGGTGAATACATGCCGCCTATTAGAGAATTCCTCTGAGAATTGACTGATGAGATCAAGGATGATTATGGTGATAGTGCCTACGCTGATTCTTTTGTCTCAACAGGTCCAAAAACTTATGGGCTACGGGTGAGGGTGGGGGAGGAAATGAGATATATCATGAAGGCGAAAGGCATCACGCTTAACCAGACGAACCGGTGGATCGCTGACTTGATTCGCTGAAGGAGCTAGTGAGCTTAGAAGATGAGAGTGACCAACCACCCCAAATGACTGTAGGGACCACAATTTTCGAACACAGCAACTTGGGGGCGTGACGGAACTTAGGGGGACGAAAGTGTGTCGTAACACATATAGGAAACGCTACCAGGTGCCTGGTACCTACGATACCTTACCCTTTGGGTATCATGGTCCCTGATTGTTTTGTTATATATATATATATATATATATATATATATATATATATATATATATACAGGGTGTTTCAGGAGGAAAGGTCAATACTTCGGGAGGTGATAGTATCGGTCATTGTGAGAAAAAAAGTTCACATGAACATGTGTCTAATTCTGAATGGTTACGGAGATAGAGCTGTTTGAATCTGATGCGCGCGCAGCTCTTCCTCCCCCTTCCCTCCCCTATAACCTTGAACCATGTAAGCTGTAATGTAAGCATGTAACATAAGCTAGTTGACAGCTGACTGTTGTGAGTGACATTATTTGGTGTTTGAAGCACTGTTAAGAATGCCACACACCTTCACACATGCCGAATATGCAGATGTGTATGTCAACGGTTTTTGCGATGGAAGTGCAACAGCTGCTGTTGCAGAATACCGTCGACCGTTTCCGAACTGCAGAATTCCGGATCGAAGAGTGTTTACCAGGGTTTTCACCACATTGCGTGAGATTGGTACACTTCCCAGCGCTCATGTTTCATCTGAATGCGAAGGTCAACAAGGTGTGGATAAAGTGGAAAACATTCTTTAGTTGGTAGAGCATAGTCCTACTACTAGCTCACGAAGAATTTCTACACGTCTCGTTGTACCACACAAGAGTATGGCGAACATTACGTGAGGAAGGCTTGCATCCATATCATGTACAGCGTGTACAACTCCTTCAACCAGGAAACGCTGCCATGCGTCTCGAATTTTGTCATTGGGTAAATGCTAATCGCCGATTGCTTCGATTAATACTGTTCACCGATGAAGCTACTTTCACCCGTGACGGTATCAACAACACTCGTAACTCTCATCGGTGGTCAGACGAAAATCCAAATGCCACTGTGGAAACAAATTTTTAACATCGCTTCTCTGCCAGTGTGTGGTGTGGTATCATCGATGATCAGCTGATTGGCCCTGTTACTTTAGAGAATCGTCTTACAGGACAGTTACCTAGAATTTCTGCAAAATGAATTGTCAGGACTGTTGGAGGATGTTCCTTTGGCTACACGCGTGGGTATGTACTTTCAGCATGACTGAGCTCCTCCACATTCTACCCGTCTGGTGATGCAATACCTAAATCAAACTTTCCCTGGTCGATGGATCGGCCGCGGTGGTCCCATTCAATGGCCACCAAGGTCTCCAGACCTCTTTCCGTTAGATTATTGTTTGTGGGGATGGATAAAAAGTCAAGTTTGCAAAAGAAAGGTGGATACAGGAGACGAATTGCTCGCGCGCATTTTGGATGCTGCTGGCCGCATAAAGGAACGTCAAGATCAACTCAGACTAACAACACGCGATCTTCGCACACGAGTTGCAAAGCGCGTTAAGGTTGACGGTGGGATTTTCGAAAACGTATTTTAAACTGTAACAAATTTGTCATTTCTGTATCTGATACCATTCAAAATGCCAATGTTTAAACATTAAATGTTAGAAACAGTAATTGGTTTCTCTTTCTTGGTTACCATTAACAATGCTTTTGTATTTGTAGATTCAAACAGCTCTATCTCCGTAACCATTCAGAATTAGACACATGTTCATATGAACTTTTTTTCTCACAATGACCGATACTATCACCTCCCGAAGTATTGACCTTTCCTCCTCAAACACCCTGTATATATATATATATATATATATATATATATATATATATATATATTGTGTGTGTGTGTGTCTAATTACTTGTTAACGATATGTTTATTTATTTATTACGCGTATTTGAATATATGCCATGAATTAGAAACTAAGCGCGCGCGCGTGTACAGGAAAAAGCTAAGCACCGGCCACTGAGTGATCAAAGGGGTCACGTGACTCCTGCCACTAGCTGGTCATATCTCTGCCCTACGTGCTCAGTTGACCTCAACAAGCCCTAGATCTCAGACGTGTATTTTGATGAATTCTTGCGTAGACGGAAAAAGTGATGGCTACCTTTGATATTGCGTGCTCGACATTCATGAAGTGGTATTCGATAAAGTCTACAGATGTGGTGACCACTCAAAGAACCCCTAGTCCTCCCTCCCTTGAGGCTTTTAAGGCTATACTGAATCGAGCGAAGCGTGAGGAGCAGGATGTCCAAATACTCTACGGATATTCTGGCGAGAGCATTCCGGGGTTTCGTGGCCAAACGATGTAATGGACTACGTCGTAGGGCTAAACTGTGTAAAGGCGCACATACACATCGAAGTGAAAGAAGCATCACGTGCAGAAGAGAAGCAACCGGTATGGGTAGTGAGCCTTGTTGACGAATGGTGTGACAAGCGGTATTATGTCATGTTACATCACATCAAGTACGCATACCCTGCGTCTGAGAATATAAATCTTGTTATCATGGACAGTCTAAAATATTTTTTATCATTACGTTCATTTATATCAGGGGTCACCAACCTTTTTTTTGTTCACCGCCCACTTTTACGATTTTTTGTAAATTAAAAAGGCTTATCGCCCACCTTAAATAAAAAAGAATAAATCAACATAATCGATAAAATAAATAATGAAATAAATGCTTAATTACCTTTAATGTGAGCCCATTAGTGGGCGCTACCGCCCAGGTTGGTGACTCCTGATTTATATCATGATGAGGTTCGCAGTGAGGTTGTGGCTAAAGGCTTGTGCGAGTTTTTAATAGAGTTTAAGGAGAAGTATCGCTTGCTAAGCAAAAAGGACAGATACTGGGACATGTTTCTCTCAAATAGAGCGCCGGAGTGTTAATGTGAGGAGAAAATGGACGAAGATGTATGGTTCCGGTAAACGTTAAAGTCGATATTACTTTATGCATCGGAAAATTCTGATTGCCCGGCACAATGGGATACAAGTATTCACATGATTCTTTCACGTTGGAACAACCCTGTATACAAATAACTAACGCTTGGTATAACACTCCCCGTGTGACAACACACCTCCCGCCGAGCCAAACTGCGCACCTGCGGCGCATAGTCACTTCAGAGCTTGACCCGACTGGACGTACACTCCTCACAATAGAAAACGATGGAGCTTCCGTTGAGCAGTATCCTCAATCCCTTATACGATGTGTACGAAGTAAGTCAGTGCGTGTGTTCAGGCGTAAAACCGGCGCTGTTAATTATGTACTTGAAACGATTTGTAGACAATCAAACTCTGGTAAACGGAATGTTATTTATTTAAATGTTGAGGAGATGAACAGAATCTTCGTGAGAGTTGAGAAGTGGGGAGAGGATCGTTATAAAATACCTGCAGTAGGCACAAGAAGAGAAGAAATTAGTGATGCACCCTCATATGCCATTATTTGTACGTTGTGTATAAATCGCGACCAGCCATGCATTGATATACGGTTGATGTGGAAGAATGCTTCTGATAATAACGGCCTTGTCCCCACGCGAAACCGCTTCATCCTCGACAGAATGTTTGAAATTGTCGGTTTCTGCAAGCTAAAGCCTATATTAGACGCACATGTTGCCGATATACTTTATTTTCACCACTCTGCTTGATGGGTTTACCGAGTGTAGGACTGAACAAGGCAAGAATGGATTGGAACTGGAGACGTATTTAAAAGGTAATAGACTCTTCGAAATATCTGAAACTTTGGTACAGAGGACTTGAGCGGTACAAGGCTGAGCTCACCTACACTGTTCACTGTTCACCCGGTACGACTTTGAAGATTATTTCAGTGGCCAATATGCGTTGTGAAGAAGAATTCACGGTTGTAAAGGTCGGATTGGAACGAATAAACCCTCGTTTGGAAAGGAGTGTTTATAAACTTGAATTTAATAATGATGTTGTGGCAAATGATGTCCTCTTTGTGCGTGTTTTTTAATGTATTTTATCCGTGTTTAAAGAGTGATAACTTGCCACCCAATTGTCAAGTGGGTGCAAAAATAGTGTTAAACGAGTTAAAAGCCCTTTACATCGGATATAGACACCCGCATACTTTGAGTGGTGAAATAATGTTAAATCGTATTTATTGCATAGTACAAAGCAACGAGGGTGTAACTGTAGACTCGATCACATGTGAGTTTAGTATTTTAATTAAGCGCAGTAGAACATAAAGCACGTATATTTTGATATATATATATATATATATATATATATATATATATATACACACACACACACACACATATATATATATATATATATATATATATATATATATATATATATATACATATATACATTATCTAAGTACTGGAATTCTCCTGCACTATTTTTGAAGTTTATATATAAGTGTGTATTTGTGCGTACATATATTAAATGTGTACGAGTATATAGATTTCTCCTGTACTATTATTATTATTTTTGATGCTTATATATACTTTAGGTACATACTTTAGGTGAGTTCGAACAACGGTTCAAGATCGACCTACGTTCGACCCCTCTTCAGCATCCCGCCTCATTTGCTGCGGGATTTGGTGAAGGAGAGAATTGCTGTCTGATGTATGATCTCCTCCTGCCCTCGTAGCCAGCCACGCATGGCTGGTCATGGACCTGGCAGAGGAATCTGTCCAGCTGGTTCTTGAAGTTAATCAGGTCGATGTGCTGGAAATTCCTCACTTCGTTTCGTAGGACATTGACATTTGGGCCTCTTATTCTGAGGGCATTTTCCATCCTCGTTTCCATGGCCTCTTGTCCCATCGCAACTGGGACCGTACAAAATCTTCCTCTTCTCTCATTCCAGTTTGTTTCTATTTCATTTCTAAGGTTAGGGACAGAGCCCTCAAGTATTTTCCATATGTATAATATTGTGTACCGCTCTCGCCTTCTTTCGAGAGAGAGTAGAGTTTCCGTGACTGTAGTCGAGACCAGTACTCTTCACCTTCCGTTTCCTCTATCTTAGACGTAAAAGTCCTTTGTATAGCTTCAATGTTCGCAATGTCTCGTTTTCTGGTTGGGCTTGTGAATACTGAGCAATACTCAATTATTAGTAGGACCAGACTCTTCCATAATTTCAGCATGATGTTTGCTTTTCTGCTACGGAAGCTCCTCCAGATGATTCCCATTATTTTTCTAGCCGTTGTAATTTTGATTATAGTGCTCTCTGAATTCTGCATCCGACGACATTATTACTCCAAGATTCCTGACTTGTGGATTTGGTGTTATCTGTTTGGCTTGCAGAGTTTTGTACCCTTTTTCTGTAGCTCCTTGTTATTACCATAGCTTAGAAGTTGAAATTTTTCTTCGTTGAACTTCATATTGTTGTCTTCTGCCCACTGGAATAGTGTTTCAATGTCGTTTTGTAATGTTTCTATGTCACCTTCATTCAATATTTCCTTGCATATCTTTGTGTCATCTTTGAAACATGATACAATACTGTCATTGATATCTGCATCAATATCTGCAATCATTATTATGAACAGCAAGGGAGCTAGTACTGTCCCTTGTGGGACAGAGCTCTCTACTTCTGAGACTTCCGATTTGACTCCATTTACCACCACTCTTTGTGTTGTTTGCGTCAAGAAATTAAATATCCATCTTCCCAGCTTTCCAATAATTCCTGTATTCTTAAGTTTATGTGCTATAATGCCATGGTCACATTTATCGAAGGATTTAGCAAAGTCAGTATAAATTACATCTATGTTTCGTCCTCGACACAGTGTTTCCAATATTTTCTCATGGTGGTCTAATAGCTGTGATAGGCATGATCTTTCAGCCCTGAAATCATGTTGATTTGGGTTGTATAAGTTCTTTTTTTGTAGGTAGTAGGTAGTTTCACTTCTAATTATATGTTCAAAGCACTTTATAAGGTGTGAGGTGAGAGCTACCGGCCGATAATTCTTGGACATTGCTCTTTTACCACCTTTGAATAAAGGGGCAATGTTCGCGTTCGTTAATGGCAGTGGAATTTTTCCTGTGTCGAATGATTTCTTCCATAGTAAGTATAGCGGTTTGGCAATACTCTCTTTACACTTCTTCAGAAATATGGCATTCCATGTGTCTGGCCCTGGTGCCGAATTATCTCGCATCTGTGATAGAGCCTTAATTACATCGTCTGAAAACTCTAAGCCCATTAATAGGTTTATGCCAGAATTTGTCCTTGGCTGATTTGTATCAACGTCGAAAAATTCGTCTGGGTTTTCTACTTTCATCTCGAACTTAGGGGTGTTAAACACAGAGTTAAATTGTTCCTTAAGCAGTTCGCTCATTTTTTGGAGGTCATTTGTGTGTTTGGCCTCCCCGTCTATCAACGGACCAATACTCTCTTTGCACTGCATTTTCCTTTTCGCAAATGTGTAGAAGTATTTTGGGTTATATTTTATGTTTTATGCTACCTTGTTTTCCTCCTCGTTTGTCTTATGTATGAATGTTTGTTTTAGGTCCATTTCTATTTCGCCTAGTTTTCTCTCTAGTTTGCGTCCCCTTGCATCAGTTTTGCATCTGTGGAGATGTTTTACGGTTTACTTCCGTTGTCTAAAGAGTGTCCTGATTTTTCTCTCGAGCTTGGTACGTTTTCTCTTTTGTCTCTCTGGAACATACTTCAGTAATATAGGGTTGGGTTCAAATTCCATTATACCTAGTATTTGTTCTGGCGTCTTCTCGTGAAGTAGTAATTCCCAATTTACCTCCTTTAAATCTTTATTTACACTCTCCCACTCTACTTTCTTTGAATTTATGTTTAAGCCTTCAAATATCCCTTCTGCCTCTCTGGGATGCGTTTTCGGACCTCTGGGTGCTAACTTCAATTGTATATCGATTAGGTTATGGTCGGAGAAATTTGTGTGCGTGACTTTTTTATTTATTATTATCTCATTGTTATTTGTCAAAATTAAATCCAAAACATTCTCTTTCCTAGTGGCTTCGCAGATTTCCAGAGTAAGGGCGTAATATTGCTTGGGTTTTATCATCTTTTATAATGTTGCCATGAAATTTCTCAACATATATGACCGTCTTTTTTCTTCCATGTTATGAATAGGAAATTAAAATCCCCGCAAATTAAATATTTGTTGCTGAAGTTTCAAGTAATTGTAGCATGTTTTGTATTTCATTAGTGGCAAATTGGAATTAACTTTTTATGGTGTTTGATGGTCTGTAGACGGCCATAATGGTTAGGTTCAGTTCTTTTACTTCTAATATAATAACTTCAACTGTGCTCTTTGATTTGTTTACATTCACCTCACATGTGTATGTGTTTTTCACGTAGATACAACACCCTCCCTCTCGTCTAGCCACTCTATCTGCTCTGTATATGTTGTAGTCCAGCAATGCTATTTCAGTATTCTAGATGCAGTTTTCACAGCCTTTTTCGCACTTATGTAAGTGTGTTTCCGTTAGGCATATGAAATCTATGCTGGTTTCCGTAGCTAAATTTTGCAAGTATTGTAATTTGCAGTCTGCATGGTCCGTATAGAGGCCTTGTATATTTGTGTATAATACATTTACCGGGTTTCTAATCTTCGTGTTCGATTTTCCTAATTAATGGTCGTTTCCTGGTCGATGTCGGTTCCTATTTGTTGTTAATGGTTGGGCCGCTGCGTTTGGGAGTATTGTGGTTGCAGCCCGTGATACCGCTGTGGTTGTTGTATTATTGGTGGGTGGTGTTGAATAAAAGGGTGATGTGCGTAATGTTGTGGTGCATATATTTACGGCATTCTGTCTTTCCTTGTTAGAAGGGCAAGCTGTGCTTTTATTATCCTCATTTCTTCTAAAAAAATATGTCTCATTACTCTTGTTATTACTTAGATGTCGAATATGATCTATTCTTTCCCGTTCTCTTCTTTGCGTACCCTTAATGTGAAAATACGGGCACTCTATGTTCAGGCATTTTTTTTCCATAATTGACTGTCTGCACATACGAGGGTGAAAAAAGTTGCAGTTTCGTCCGTACCTGCATTTTCCATTCCTCATCATAGAGGAGCATTTTGGGGGGTGATTGTATATGCAATTTGAGCCATATTTGCACGAACCTCTTTTATAATATTCGCATATGGCCCGTCGTTTAAATTCCCCCTGAGTCTTATGTGATTCACTTTCCTTCGTCTGCTCCGCCACCACTTCTTCCCTACTCAGTGGTTTTTTTTTTCTTTGGCGTGTATTTCGTATCTCTCTCTTTTGCCGTGGGTATTTCTTTATCTGAGGCTGCTTTCGCCCCTTCTTGTAGTGTGTTGCCCATCTCATTTTCGTTTACGGTTGTGCCGGCGTCTTTTGTTGCTTCCTGGTTTTCTGTCGGTAAAACTGCTGAACTTGATTCTTCTATTTCAACATTTTGTATTCCCCTTTGTACTAAGGTTTCCTATTGTTTTCCATGCACTTGACGCACAAGAAACCATAAAGGCCTATGATTTTGTTATTTATTCTATTTATCATTTTCCTGTCTTTTTTATCTAAGTTCATCCATTAGTTGTGTTTAAAGTAGTGCACATAAAGCATTTTAAACCCGAGGTCTGGTCTGCTTCATTTTTGAAATCACAGAGCTGATGTGCAGCGCATTCCATTAAACATAAACCAGTTCTATTCAGTTTTCTGGATTTACCGCAATTTATACATTTCTTCGTATTTTTTGCCATTTTTTCTTTTATTTTCCTCTTTCCTTTTTCCTTTTCCTCTTTCCATTATTTTCCTCCTTCCTTTTTCCTTTCCTCTTTCCTTTATTTTCCTTTCTTCTTTCCTTTATTTTTCTCTTTCCTCTTTTCTCGCTTCTCAAATTTCTGTCGATAACTCGACCTTCGTTTTATGGCTCTTCCAAAGTGTGTCTGACCTTTTGCCCCTCCCCTCTATAGGCCTAATGTACAAATCTCAGGAGCTGATTTTTCCGTTCGAAGTGTTTTCAATTTATGTTCCAATTGATGTTTTTCCTTTGTGCAAGCTCTATGCCACCGGCTTTCACTTAAATTATTATCGCGAATTCACTTGGATTTCATACACACACTGGTATAAGATAGAATTTACCGCTGAACTTATAAACACTAGTTATTTCGATATTACATAGAGCGGAAACAAACGTCCGTACACCACGAGGTAGAAACACACATATATATAAATGTGCATTTTTTGATGTATAGCATTATTCTTCTACTACTATTATTATTATTTTGAATATATATTTGCATCCTATATATTTCGAATAAATGTATGTTAGATTATTTCCATGTTAAATAATTCGAGTAAATAAACAGAATGATATAGTTGTGTTTTATTATTCAATAAAAGATATTAATTGAAACAAGTGCTTTCCTGTATATATATATATATATATATATATATTATATATATATAAGCGATATTAAACGATAGAAATAACTGGGATAATGAGAATATATAAACGAATGCATGTGTGCTTCAATAAATAAATAAATAAATATATATATATACACTACACCAAATGACTGGTTACGCCTTCTAAGCCAGATTAAGCATTCTAAGCCAATTACGCTTTCTAAGCCAGGTTAAGCCAACTTGTTGATTAAGACTTCTAAGCCAGCTGCTGAGGTGGAGAGGACCAGTATCAGAGCTGCCAAAATTGGTACTAACGTACCAAATTTGATACGTTTTACCTCTTTGGTACGTTTGGTACGACTTTCATGAAATTTGTTAATATTTGAACATTTTATTAAGCGATATACTACTCTGACTTTATACAGAAGCGATCGAATGTTAGACAGTTCACTATAGCTTACAACTTCTCCAAACAGCCGTTTTAGCGCTTTTTAGTCACTACTTTAGTGACGTTTGGCATCGTTCGAAAATCTGACGCTCACCGTGCTCACAGTCACGTCGTCTCACGGTCTCATTTGTCAGTCCTGAACTTCTGTTAGCAGTGGCAGCATTGTGGTACGTTAGTGTTCTAGTCTTCAAAATTGTGCTTTTTCTTTACTAATAAATGAAACCCCTCTAGATAATGAGTGAGAAGCGAAAAATCAAGTAGCTGCATCAGAGTTAAAACTATGTACCTTTGTTGCAGAGCATAATTTACCTATTGCAATACTGGATCACTTGCCTGGCCTTATTTCGAATGCAGGTCCAGACTCTAAAATTGATAAAGACATTAAATGTGCAAGAACCAAAGGAACAGGTATTTTTCGCAGTATTATTGGTGATACTTACTTTAACAATCTTGTTCCTCAGTTAAAGAACATTAAATTTTCACTAATTATTGATGAAACAACTGATATAGCAACCATTAAGCAACTTGTCCTGTTGGCAAGGTATTATGTTAGTCATGTTCAGAGAACAGTGGATAAATATTTAACTTTATTAAATTAACTTTATTAATCTGGTACGTTTTTGGAATATTTGGTACTTTTTGCTTGGTCATTTTGGTACTTTTGATGAAACTTATTTGGCAGCCCTGAGTCCAGTATGCTTCGAGATATGCCTGCAAGAACATCTCTCCTTCTCCCTCTCTCTTAGGCTACCTTCCGAGGTTAGGCTTTGGGGGGAGTAAAACCCCACTCACCCCTTCATGCAGCTTGGGGCTAAGCACCCTTATTTTGGGGGGTGCCGTCCCAGGTGCCAATCCCCTTCTCCCCATGGGTGCCACCTTTGCAACAATTGATCAATATTGCATTGCAATATTGCACTCTAACATTTTGCGGTCATAATACTCACTTTACCTCCGTTTGGTATAATAAAGATATATTTATTTGTTGCAGAGGTCAGCCAATAGAGGAAGGTTAAAATACCTATTATTAAGTTTAAATTGTAATGATTTTATTATACAAAATTTGTTGTCGGTATATTATAACAAGAAATTAGTTTTGTAGCTCGCTTTAATTAAATACTAATAGTTAATTTTTTACAAGTATTTAATATATAATCTGCTTTTAAGCATATAATGTACGATTAAAATAAAGCTGCGCACTTTGTTACGGTTGATTTTTTTATGATAAAATGCATGAGTATAATGTAAAAGATAATATGAAAAATGATCTGCAGTAAAGAATATTTGCATAATGCCCCTTATAAATAGTTTAGATATTAAATGTATTGATTTCTTAGGAGGTTCGTAATACATTATAGAAAAATGCGCCGAATATATATATATATATATATATATATATATATATATATATATATATGGTGGACAGGATGTCAGTTTTTCAATATCTGCGGATGCGGATATTTAGTTAATCTATCAATATAATATAGAATTATGAATATATGACATAACTTTTCAAATCTTGTGATATTACTATTATGGTAGGCAATGCATAAGAATTAAAATTAATATTAATGTTTTCATTATGATAAAAATAACAACTTTCTCAAGAGATTCAGCCACAGAAAATTCAATGAAACAAGTTTCATTCAATTTTCTGTGTACCAGGTATTTATATTTTGAGGTTTATATATTTGTTTGTTCATTAATAATTAACACTTTATAAGCTAATTTAATTGTAAATTGCATAATTTATTAGAGGTAATATCCGCATAACATCCGCAGTCAGAAGTGCGGATACGGATGTTAAAAATGATGCGGATATCCGCATATGCGGATGCGGATATCCGGTCCACCAATAATATGTGTGTGTGTATATATATATATGGTGCGGCATAAGTCGGTTTACCGAGAATAATGAAATCACATTGTGAAGGATAATATTTATGATTTATTACAGGAATTGTTCAAAGTGTTCTCCATCATGTTCAATACTAGAGATGGAACCCGGTTTTAAAAAAACCGGTTTTTAACCGGTGATGAAAATTTTTAATCATCACCGAAACCGACGATAGAACCGGTTTTCACATTTTTGCGCAAGTCTCCGATCAATTTGGTCCATTTTCTATTAAACAAACGTTTGCAAACGTTTAAAAACATAGTAATTACGTTTTGCATCGTTTCGTATCGTTTTTTGTTTTGTTTATAAGTGTAAATAATTGATGCTTCAGTCTTGAATGTTATGTGGATGATTGCACATTGATCAGTTAAGGTTCTCAGATTTAATACTCCATCATGTCAAAGAAATCAAATGCTTGGTATCATTTCACTCGTAAGAATAAAGAAGAAGCAGAGTGTATGACATGTCACAAAGTTTTAAAGTGTTGTGGAGGTTCTACGTCAAGTTTATCATCCCACATGAAAAATATTCATCGCATAAACATCGACCAGATTAATCAGCCATTGAAGAAACAAAGAACAGTGGAAGAGTTTGTGCAAAAAAAGTCCATAGAAGAGGAAATTTCGAAACTTGCGTGTGTAGATGGACTGAGTTTCCAATCAATTGCTAAAAGTGAATTCATTCAAGAAAGCCTAAGAAAGATAAAATACGACAAGCCTCATCCAACTTCTCATAATGGTGTCAGAAAAATGGTGCTTAGTTTTTATGAGAAAAAGAAACATGAATTGGTTAACTACTTCAAGAATCAGGTGAGACAAGGAATCCGCTATTCATTAACTATGGATGAGTATACATCTTTGCAAAACCAAAGATATATTAATATTAATGTTCATGATGAAAATCAACATTGGTCTCTTGGTCTCATGAAAATAAATGGTTCTCTCGATAGCACCAAAACTATTGCAATCGTTAGGAAAAGATTGGAAGACTTTGGCTTGGACCTAGATAAGCATATCGTGGGTTGCACCACCGACGGTGCCTTAGTAATGGTCAAATTTGGAAGAGAAATAGTACCTGATCACCAGCAATGCATTGCACATGCTATACGTCTCGCGGTTTCGGATATCTTGTATTAAAAAACTGCTGAAAATTCAGTTGAAGGGGAAATTGACCCTACCCCTGAAGATGAAGCCATCGAAGGAGATGAACACGCTGCACATGAGTTAAGCGAAGATGAGTGTGAAATTTTATGCACTGATACAATTTTTGAGTCCGACATAGATGACGTAATTGTTCTTCCAAAACTTCGAGAAGATTACTTAAAAGTAATAAATAAGGTGAGAAAAATCTGCCGCATATTTCGAGTCTCCTTTGAAAAATGAGAGATTGCAGGATTTTGTCAAATGAATTTAATGGAAAGGAAATGAAGCTTATCCTTGACTGTAGAACGAGGTGGATCAGTCTTTTGGCCATGATAGAAAGATTTTTGAAACTCAAAAATTGCATTCCAAAGGCCCTCAGAGTGATACGCTCAACAGAGACGATTTCAGATGAAGAATAGAATGCTCTAAAGAGCCTCTTTGACATGCTTCGTCCACTGGAGATTGTTTTGAAGGGACTCTGTTCCGAAGATGCAAATTTGCTCAAAGCTGAATCTTCCATGAAGTTCATTTTGGATAAATTTGAAGGCCAAAATAATCCTTTAGCTTTTGAGCTACGCCAGTGTCTCATTGATCACTACTCATCGAGAAGACAAAAAGAAGCTGTCGCCTTGCTGAGTTTTCTCCACAATCCCGAGGTCTTGAAAAATGAATCATCAGCACCGTTCCTTTTTCCTTCAATACAAGCACTTAAGAAGTATGCGGATCATACATTTAAGAGGCTTTTTCCAGAAGCTTGCCAGATTTCAGAAACAGACGACCAAGTCCAATCAATTGCTTCGAAACTCGAAGATTCACAATGCAGCTCAGGTCGTGAAGTAAATGATGACGATCAACTTATGAACGAGTACATGTGTGAGATGAACAAACTGAAAATAAAACCCAAGAAAGATTCTTCTGAGACCTTTGACGTAAACAATGAATTCAAATATTTTGAAGCTACTTTGAATAGAAGCGAAAATTTGGATCGAATGTACAAGGCGTTGCTTACAATAAAAGCCACCAGCTTAGAGTCCGAGAGAGTGTTTTCAGCTGCTGGTTTATTCGTCACAAAGATTCGATCAAGAATGTCAGATCAGACACTTAATGCTCTTTGTTTTCTCAAGTGTTATTTCAAAAATCAAGTTCGATAATAAACTTTTTAATTCAAATGTTACACATACTTGATTGAATCAATTAAAACCTTATTTCTGTTTAATATTTTGATCATTTACCTCCCTAAAAAGCATACAGAATCCCATCCGTGAAAACCGGTAAAAACCGGCTTTAAGAATATAGCGACGGTGAAAACCGGTTTTACACTTTTCGGTTATTTTCCATCCCTAGTTCAATACACACGTTGCATCTTTGAACCACTGAACAACAAACAGCGTGACACAGTTCTTTGTTATTATTCACCGTTTCAAACTTTTGGCTTATCAAAGTCTTCGTGTGATCGAAGTCACGAGGTTTCTGGCCGAAGACGCGTTGTTTGGTGTCTAATTTTCTGTTCATCATGTAAGGACAAAAAAAAAAAAGAATTAACACCGCACATATTGCAATTTCAACAGTACTAAACCGCAAGCTAGTCAACTTAATACTGCACTGAGCGTACTAAAATCAGTGTTGCCAAGTCAGTTTTGCCATATCAGTGTTGCCGATTCATTGTTGCCGAATCATTGCACCCAAATATAAAAGTAATTTTTCTCGGCATATTATTTTTCACAGGGTGATGTCATTATTCTCGGTAAAGCGACTTATGCCGCACCCTATATATATATATATATATATATATATATATATATATATATATATATGCACAAAAACAACTTGTACACTATACAAACAGTCGTATCTCAAAAGCTATACTTAAGATTTAGGACTTCGAGTTTATAACAATCGTTCATAGCGGAAGGATGCAATAATAATCCATCTATCTGATGTCTTAAAACCATTTCCTCGCGTTGACAGGGAGGGCACAGCAACTATAGCCCATCAAATAACACACCAGTGTGACAAAACGTCTCAATATAAAGTTTACCAATTTACCATCAACCAAAACTAATGGGATATCATATTAGTCCTATCCAATAGCCATAAAATATTGGGTGATATTATGTTTTTAGTAAGTTTCATTTTAGGAAATATAATGATGATAATGATAGTAATAATACAATTTTATAATATAATTAATATATGTATTATTATAAATTATGATAGGTTAATATTATAACTAAATTTATAATAATAATAATAATAGTAGTAATAATAACAATGATAATAATAGTAATAATAATAATAATAATATTATTATTATTATTATTGTAAACAAATAAATAAATAGAGCGAGTTGGACATTAGCATAATATGATTTATTTTCTCTTTGTATTATGAGAAGTAACACTTTGCAATGCTAATTTTAAGACAAGAAGTCCAGAAACAACTTCGCGACGAAATACGTTTTCTCGAATGTTTTTATTCTCAACTTTTATACACATTACGTTTGCATAAAGTCCATTTATATACTAGTTCAAAGCTTTCTTACAATATATATATATATGTCGTTCTTTGCTAAGGAAATAATATGATTCCTTCGCAAAAATTTCTGTATTTTTGCAACTTGGCTTTCTTTTTTTCCTTTTTACTCTTTTTAATGTAGAAACGTGTGTAGTTGCTTTCTTTATTGATTTATGCCTTGTTTTAGGTCTACTTTTTTAAACTGCACCGTTATGAAATACATTATGGCGTTTAAGTAGTAAGTTTAGTATGATAAAAAGAAGAGCGCATAAAAGCGTATGCGAGAAAACTATATGTATATATACAGAATTAAACCATATACCATACATAGTAAAGTGAATAAAAAAAAGCCTCATCAAATACTGCTGCAAAGTTAAATAGAAGTAAGTATATGAGTTCATAAAAAGAAACGGAGTAGCTAAAACACATCCAGCACAGCCATTATCTTCCCCCGCTATTGCTAATGCAAACGCTGGAGCTCTCCGCGAAGAACATAATAATATCTCGAACTGCCACAACCACAAAGAAACCGGCGAAGTGTTGCCATCTCATCGATTACAATAAATTACGGGATGATATTTAGCGAGTCCAAATCGCGACAGTGATGATGATCGTGACGTCACACCCGACCTCATTTCTCATTGGATAACAATACGTCACGTGACTTCGTGTATCTCAGAAATGGCATGAGTGATTTAAAATTGTTTTCAGATGTTAATGGGAGTGAAGGTTTATGGAGATTCATTGTCACAAAATAGGAATGCGCATTAGCACTGATAAAGTGCAAATATGTAATGTTTTTTATGGCTGTTTTTTTCATTCACAGTCACTGATGGGAATCGCCTGATTTGCACTATATGATTTCTCTCTAAGTTGACTTTGGTATTTTAGAGATTTTTTCTCCTTTTTAATGAGGAAGAGTCATGGAATAATTTTAAGATAAGCGTTTGATAGGCTAATGGTGCGGGCTAATGATATTTCGTTGACGACGACATTTTATAGCGTTTATGCTTTTGAGGATTAGATTAGGTTAAATTAGCTCTAGTTAGGTTACGCCAGGTTATTAGTGTCAATGAAATTCTCCTTTGACGAAATTTGTGTAGGTCCCAGTATAATACAAATTATCTTTGAATTAAAAACATTTATTAAGAAGTTATTAAAATAGTTAATAAATTAACCCATTACAATTTTTATTCATTCAAAAGTAAAATGTATATGATACAACTTCAGGATTTTTATAAGTATAACCCCCTTATAACCCCTTTTTTTTATTAGCTTTCCACAAAAGATGAAAAGAATAAATTTTATATACTGTATATACATTTTAACCGAAGAAAATACATAAAATTTTGCCCTAATTACCAACAATGAAATGTTTTTAACTATATTTTCCTTTTTCCTCCTAAGTTGTGGGCTTAATACCGTTTGTCCAAACAAACTTTTGTGGAGAAAGAGACATCGTAATTTTATTCAAATTTATTCCGAAAATAAGTCCGGTTAAGGAGGCAAATAGGCATAAACTGGCACTAAATACGGTGCCTATTTATGGAACATTTAAATTTCGCTGTCAGTGACAATGCGTCTACTCGAAAATTGGGTGAATTTTTAAGTTGAGAATAGAATCGATGCAATTTTAGTTGCTGATTCTAGATTTTTTAATATTTTTATCATAATATTTTTAGAGGGTTTTATTATTCAAAATACTTTTTTCTTTTATCTTAAATACCTATAAATGTCTCAAGAATAAGGTTACAAGGGTTGTAAAAGGGATACTAATGTAAGGTAGATGGATGTTCAATATCCTTTGCCAACAATTTTATTACCTATAAATCTAGATCAGCAAAAAATTTTCAAGGTATCTAAATAGTAATGACATTGTTTAAAACATATATACACAATAATTATTGTATTCTGTTAATATTAAAGGAAATATTTGCTTAATTAATTATTAACGAGCGGAAATAATTATTTTTAAGTTAATTTTAATAGTTATCAAAAATTAAAATAGTTTTGGATTTTTTGTTGGTCTAAAGATAAAATACCATATTTAAATATTTTAAAGATTTAACGAATAATATTTTTGAATCCAATAAAAAACTCCTATTAATTTTTGTTCAAAAAATATTTTTAAAAAGTTTGAAAAATACTTAATTTAACCCTTTAACCCTTTACTGCCCAAAAGGACAAATTTCTAACCTTTCAAATAAACGCATTCATAAGTTAACCCTACAAAATATTTGGCCAGGAAAGGGTTAACGATAGATTTTTTGTAAGTTTTAATTATTAATGCGTGTATTTGAAACGTCACCGGTCGTCCATAAAGTGTTAATAAAGGTTAGGATAGGACAAGAGAGGAGAGGACGAGTTAGTTTAGGTTAGGTTTGGTCAAGTTAAACTTTTAAGCGTCACCGACAGACGAGATAACTCGTCGATAACGCTGAAGAGGTTAAACAAAAGTTTGTTTAAATTAAACACGGATTATGTTTATTTTGGAAATACTAATGTTCAAATTTACCATATGAATTTCCTGAAATTTTTACTTTACAGTTTTTTAGTTAACGTTTTAATTTAAGTACATTATACAATATATTGAACTGCGCACGTGATACATACAGAAATAAATATAGAAATTTTTATACCCGTACTGGATTTAAAATGCCCTCCCTCACACATTCATCACGCAACGTACACACTATTTATCTATATTTTTTCTCAGCAATTTTACTGAAGGAATTTTTTTCAGGTTGAAAATTTTACATTTGCAGTTAAAAACTATATTTGGAAGAAAATAAAAACTGATACGAGATTTCTTTAAAAATACTATTTTTTTATGAAAATTATTTAGTGGATATTTTTTAGGAGAAAGAAATTTATAATTGCATTCGTTTTCTTTTCAAATAAATTTTTATTACACAATTGCCTTTGGTCTACTTTAGTTAATATGGGATTCTCAGCAAATAAATTTAAAGCAAAGCCTGTTTTTGTCTGCCTTACGAATCCTCGATACTCTTTAGGATGCATACAAATATATACCTCGTGTATACCATATATATATATATATATATATATATATATATATATATGATGCAACCCACAAGGAAAGAGAAAAATTATTCCCTTCTTTTTCGTTGTGGGTTTACATCAGTCATTCATTTCACGTGACGTATTTAATTGTGAAATTCATCCCATATATATATATATATATATATATATACAGTATATATATATATATATATCTTTTGAGGGGGGGTTAAATGCTTCGCAGGGAAAATTACAATTTAAGAAGCTATTATCGCAAGCTGTTGTTCTCTTAATACGTTTATGCAAGTTGTTTCCCGCATGCACCTCGCTGCAACACTGCCAAGTATGAAAAGAAGTCATTATACCAACGAGTCTTTCCCAAGTGTGGATACTTTATTAGGTGTGGTGACTCTCCGGATAACAATTATTATTGCCGCAGTCGGGAGTGTAAGGGGTTCCAAAAAACCTTAGCTCCTCCATTTGCAGCTTACATGTTTACTTACATGGAAATAGTTTTTAGTGATTATAAAAATATATAAAATTCTTTATTTATTGCAGGTATTAAAATTACTCTAGCTGATAAAGTGATAATATAATGGCTTCTCAATTAATTGGTGATTCGGAGAGACAACGTGTGATAGATCGCATACGAGCAATAACATTTCGGGAAGCTCGTGATGCTGGAGCCACCTTTATAACACGTTCATGTGTTGCCAAAAAGTTGCGAAGATGTGAGGACTTCGTCAAAAGAAATTGGAATAAAACCTTGGATGAATGTGAAATGGATACAACCAAATCTGGGCGCCCAAATTTGCCACACTCTCAGGAAACAAAGGACATCATTGAAAGCGGTACGCGTAAGCGGAAAAACAGTTGTGCTAAACTTTCTAGAGAGATCGAAGTGTTGAGAGGAAAGATCGTTAGTGGTGAGATCATTCGACTGTACCGTCATAGGCAAGGTTTAAAGCCTTCGCATGAACTTCCAAAGCCAAGAAAAACTCAACTTAACATCGATGACAGAATGTGGTTTGCCCATTTCTTGAAGATTGGGATGGGATAATTTCATGCATTTAGCTGTCTCCGATGAATTTTTGTTTACGTAACACGTCGGCCTAACTACCAAAATGATCGAGTGTGGGCCAAAACACCAGATGAAATCGATGACAATGAACATTATCGCGAATTATTAAAAAGTCCAGACTGTGTTGATGTGTTTGTTTTGTTTACTGCAAAGAAGCTCATGTGGGTGCTGAAGCCAAATGGTCAGAGGTGGGATGGACAGTATTTTCGTGATATTATTCTATCCCAGCATGTGATTCCTTTTCTAAGAAACCCAAACAATGTTATGGATATCGATCAGGTCACACTTCTGCACGATAAGGCCCCCTGCTTTAAGGCATTAGCCACTCAACAGTTGTTGCGGAACCATGAGATTGATTTCTTTGGAAATGAAGAATGGCCAGGAAATTCTCTCTGTGAACACATTGGATCAGTTATAAAGGACAAGGTTGAATGTCTCTTGTTTCAAGAACCTGCAGCAAATCGATTTTCGAAGGATACAATGACGCAACACATTGAAACTGTTTTAGCAAATTTGCGTAACGATCAAGATCTATTCACGTCACTTTTGGCAAGCTACCCAAAGCGAATTCAGGCTGTCTTGGAAGCCAATGGCGGGAACACCAAGTTTTAATTGTTTCTCATTAAATGCAGGATTAAATTCTCTTTTGTAAGGTATGTTTAGTTTTATTGTACCTCTAATGGTTTAGGCCAGGGGTTCCCAAACTTTTACCACCAAGGACCCCTAAATATTAATATAGTTAATATAGTTAGAGTTAATATAGTTAATATAGTTAATATAGTTAGAGTTAATATAGTTAATATAGTTAATATAGTTAGTATTATTAATGTTACTATTTTTCCAAAAGCTTAGAGACCCCCTGGAAGCTTCCTACAGACCCCTGGGGGTCTGTACAGACCACTTTGGGAATCCCTGGTTTAGGCCATGGGCGGGGGGGGCTAAGGTTTATTGGAGCCCCGTAGATATATTATATATTTATGTTATATATATATATATATATATATATATATAATATTATATATACATACAGGGAGGTAGACAGGAGGGGGTTACGGGGGCTTCAGCCGCCTCGGAAATAAAATGATAGGTTTGATATTTCTATGTATTACTTATGAGTAAATACGTCATGCCAAGTACCTTCAGCACATGTTTAATTATTGTAATACATTTAGGAATGTGTGTTTACTCATTTACACAATATAATATATATATATATTAGGGTGTCACTTAAATGCAAAGTTTGAAATTTTCATGCTGACACCCCGCGAATCTATTCCATTGGTAAAAAAAAACATGGTGACTGAAAAATCTTTTTATTTGAATAACTATAAAAGGTCGCCCCCGCCTTCCAAAGTTTAATGCTTGCGCGGCGTCTCCATAATCGTTCATTAGATATCTATATATCTCTATATATGTGTGTGTGTGTGTATCTGTGTGTGTCTGAATATCTGAGAAATAAGTGAACAATACTTAACGATTCACCGTTTCTCATTTCAGCTACGTGATTTCTGGTGATGGAAACCCGGAAGTGTATATACCTATTAGGGGCAGCGGTTGATGAGGTGAAAGGATGCAAGCTTCCTTCCTACAGGCAAGCATTCGGTTACTTCCTTTACCTTCACCATGAAAAGAAAATGACAATACGTGACGCGTTGAGGAAGTCACTTCGAGCAGTGATGTCCTTCTGGGAGAAAGCTCACATTCCAACCAGACTCGAGACACACTGCGTCAGCAAACTGGATAAAGTCTTCGAGGAGTGGAAAGGACTCAAAAAACACGCCTCAAGGACGAGCGATTCACACAAGACGAAAGAAAAAGAATTCATTGAACGCCTCGATCGTCTCTTTGACATCGCCCACGCTGATTGTGAGAAATTGGTCAAGTACCCAGAGGATTGGGAGTTCCTTCAGCAGCAGCGCCAGAAAGGACGTCCAGGTTCAATGGCAGGTTTGGACATGACCCATCAGCGCCAAGTCAAAGATTGTACTCGACGTCGGGAGGAAGAGGAGAAACGAAGAAAGCGATCAGCAGCTGAAATGGAGGCAGTATCCAACGAAGCGGTTTTGGAGTCCTCATCCTCCAGCTCAGATGATAGCGAAGAAAAAGGAGCATGTGGTGGTTCGTTAGCGTCTAAACAAAGAGCAACGAAGAACATCATGACATCGGAATTGGCGGCAGCGCTTGATCGCACGCAACTCTCGTCAAGAAAGGCCACATATCTGCTGTTTGAGGCAGCTTCCAGCTTAGGGCATGATGCTAGCGACTACAACATCAATCGTGGATCCATTCATCGTCAGCGTGAAAAATTCTGTACCCTTAAGGCTCGGCAACTGAAGAGCGAGTTCCAAGGCAATAGTCCGTTGACTGTTCACTGGGACGGAAAACTCATGCAAGATCTGACGTCACGAGAATATGTTGACCGCTTACCTATTCTTGTATCTGGCTCCGGGACAGAGCAGCTCCTCGGGGTGCCAAAACTTCTGTCAGGAACCGCGCTGGCACAAACAAATGCCATCATAGATTGCCTGAATGAATGGGGAGTGACCGATCATGTCAAATCTATGTGTTTCGACACAACCGCGACAAACACAGGCCACCGTGGAGGAACTTGTGTTCTTCTGGAAGAAAAAGTTGGACGTGACCTGTTACACTGCGCGTGCAGACACCATGTACTGGAGTTGGTGCTACAGGCGGCATTCGCAGCATCGCTAGATTCAGTATCTACCGGTCCAGAAATTCTGCTTTTCAAGCGCTTCCATGATTATTGGACCCGCATTGACCAGCAACAATTCCAAACTGCGGACACAGATGCGTTCACCAAAGCAGCTATTTTTAAGCATAGAACGGAGCTCATTGAGTTTGCAAAATCACAAGCACTTCAAGTTCGTGATGACTATCAGGAATTCCTCGATCTTTCCGTCATCTTTCTTGGAGGAGTTCCATACAAGGGACTAAACTTCCGCGCCCCTGGTGCTATGCACCGGGTGAGATGGATGGCTAAGGGGCTCTATGCCATCAAGATCTGGCTCTTCCGAAGACAGTTTAAACTGACGAACACTGAGGAACGCGGAATTCGAGATATCTGCCTCTTTTCTGTTCTAGTTTACATGAAAGCGTGGGCAATAGCTCATCTGTCCATCGAGCTCCGCTGAATGATTGGGAATTGATGAGGACGCTCCTTCGATACCCGCACAAGATCTCTGATGGTACCACCAAGAGCTGTCTGCGCACCTGTGGTACCATTCGGAGGAGGCAGTGGGTCTGGCGTTCTTTGATGAGAGATATCGATGGAAGTGAAGTGCAGCATGGTTGCAGCGTTAGATCAAGAAGCCCCTCACATGCCGCCAAAACGACCTTTGGTTCTTGATACTATGTTCCTCAGTGACAGCAAAGGACTGGAGCAATGATCACAAAGACACCCGAGGATTCTTCTCAAAACTTCAGTTGCCAGATTGCTTTCTGCTCCACCATCCCAGTTCATGGACGTCAAACTCTGAATACGTGCAAGCTCGGGATGTGGTCTCCAAACTTGCAGTGGTGAACGACAGATCAGAACGGAAAGTTGACAGTGAAAGAAGAACAGCTCCAGTTCCTCGTTCAGTTGTCACTGACCACAGAAAGCAACACCCAGCTCCGAACAAACCAGCATTAGTGAGGACGCGAAAGAACTAATCACTGATCAGCGTATGAGCACCAATTATTCTGCTACTGTATATGTATTTTATTTCTCAAAGTTTTGCTTTTGTTGCTTCTCCATTTTGTACCATTATTCGCCAAATTATGTCTTCTATTTTGATTTATAATAAACTGTTTTGATTCTTTGCGTTTTTAAGTGTCTTACTTTCGTTATTTCACCAAATTGCCTTGTTTTTTATTATCTGGTTCGGCCCAAGCTGTTAACACTGAACAGCTTGTTGACGTCAACAAATGGGTCTTGTTTTCAGTGACGAGGGCGACCTTTAATGATGACCAATCAGGACCAAATTTCTCTTCCGTATGTTTTACACCAAATGGAACAATTTTAGGGGGTGTCATAGGAAAATATCCATCGTTTAATTTTCCCCCTATTACCTAGTGACACCCTAATATATATATATATCAGTGGCGTGGGGTGGATGTGTCCACAGGGTAAACGGTAGCTGCAAATATGTGTGTATATATATATATATATATATATATTATACAAGCATCATAACTTTAAATTAGTTTTCGATTACTGTAGTAATATACTGACTTTGTGTAATTTGACCTTTAACTGGGTAGGCGGCGCATGTCCCGCTTACCCTGACTGCACGCCACTGATATATATACAGTATATATATATATATATATATATGAGATGAATTTCACAATTAAACACGTGAAATGAATAAATGATACAAACCCACAAGGAAAAAAAAATGATTCCAAGGCCTTTCGTGTATTGAGAAGTACATTCCCTGACGAGGTGTACTTCTGAATACACGAAAGGCCTCGGACTCATTTTCTTTTTCCTTGTGGGTTTGTATTATATATATATATATATATATATATATTAGCCACTCCCGAAAAAAATTTCTGGCTACGCCCCTGTGATATATATATATATATATATATATATATATATATATATATACACCTCGTTAACCTCGTTTAGGTTCTGTGTGTTGGTCTCTCTTCACAGGGTCAAGCTGGTGGCCCCGCAGATAGACCTGACTTGGTGGAGGAGCGAGTTGCTCTCTTGCGCTCTTCACCCCACATAACCAGCCAGGCATTTTGTCTTCTCTTGAAGACTTCAACTTTGACCCCTGTAACGTTTCTGAGGTCCTTTCGAAGCTGGTTAAAAAGTCTTGGCCCCCTGACAACTAAGCTATTTTTCTTTAATGTTGAGGATGTCCCTTGTCGCGCCTTTAATTTGGGAACGCTACACATTCTGCCTTTCCTATTTTCCAGCGTTGTTTGGATGGCAATTGGGTTTAGTTTGAGGTTTGGTACCAGCTTTTCGATCATTTTCAATATTTAGATTATGGTGTACCCCTCTCTTCTTTCCGGGAGTACAGATTTAGTTTACATAACTTTTCCCAGCAGTTGAGTTCTTTGCAACCATCAATCTTGGCTGTGAAATGTCTCTGCGTTTCTTCTAGTATACTAATTTCTTCGTTTTTATATGGGGACGTCAAAACAGCAGTATTCAAGTTTTGGTATGATCGTTGTTCTCAGCAGGGGAATCATTACTGTCTTGTCCCTCTTTTTGAACGTTCTTAGAACCTGTCCCGCGACTCTTTAAAATTGCTTTGTTTATTGCTATCTGATTTTGTGTCTCGAATTTGGCATCATCGGTCATTATTACCCCCAAGTCAGCTCATACCAGGACAACTTATACCCGGACAACTCATACCCGGACAACTCATACCTAGGACAACTCATACCAAGGACAACTCATACCTAGGACAACTCATACATAGGACCAGAAAAAAAAAGAAAAATTAATGAAAACATTTATTTTGTAAAATTAAAAATTAAATTTAAACATTTAGAATTCATGCAAGTTATTAATGAAAACATTTTGAAATGAAAACATTTATTTTGTAAAATAAAAAATTAAATTTAAACATTTAAAATTCATGCAAGTTATATATATATATATATATATATATATATATATATATATATATATATATATATATGGGAACCAAAAGGTTATATATATATGCCCAGTTAGGTTCATTGAATGCCCGGTTAGGTCAACTGAATACCCGGTTGGGTTCATTGAATGCCCAGTTAGGTCAACTGTACGCCCTTGACGATTGGTTAGGTTTAGTCGTGATATTTTCGTTAAAACTAACGAAAATATCACGACTAAACCTAACCAATCGTCAAGGGCGTACAGTTGACCTAACCGAGCATTCAAATTTTATCCTATGTAAATAATGGTTCTCTATTTATTATATGTTTGCAATAAATAATAAATTTGTTGTTATTGTTTTCTTATCTTATTTTGGTTAATTTGCAGAGTTTAAACGTTTGGGGTGGATATAGATGAAAAGATCAACATTGGGGTGGTAATTGATGAAGAGAGTATGAGTTGTCCTAGGTATGAGTCGTCCTAGGTATGAGTTGTCCGGGTCTGAGTTGTCCGGGTCTGAGTTGTCCGGGTCTGAGTTGTCCGGGTCTGAGTTGTCCGGGTCTGAGTTGTCCGGGTCTGAGTTGTCTGGGTATGTGTTGTCCTGGTATGCGCTGTCCGGTCACGCCCCAGGTTGACCGCTTTCATGCTTCTCTGAATTTCTTGCCTATCTGGAGCATAATATGCAGTCTGTTTAAGTTCCACATTTCTACCATATCTCAAGAGCTGAAACTTCTCGGTAATAAATGTCATATCGTTGTCTTCTGACCATTTGTATATTTTGTTCGTGTCCTTCTGCAAGGCCTCCACTTCATTTGCATCGCTGATTTTCTTGCTGATGTTTGTATCGTCCGCAAAAGATGTTACTATACTGTTGCTGTTTACTCCACTGTCTATGTCTGTTAGCATGATAATGAGCAGGAGTGGGGCCAGTACTGTATCTTGTGGTACTGAGCTGCGTACTTCTGATTTTGATGATGATACACCTTGAATTTTGACGACCTATAGACGTTCTCTGAGGAAGTTGTAGATCCATTTTCCCACTTTGCTTGTTACATGTGCTTTAACAAAATCCGTGTATATGACATCATAGTTTTCACTGCCTTCAAGTGCATCTAGGATATTGTTATAGTTATAAGCTGTGATCGGAATCCGTGTTGATTTTCGATGAATCTTCCCAGTGTCTCCAAGAAGTCATAGATTTTCTCTCTGACTAATCTTTCAAATATTTTGGTGAGGTGGGACGTCAATGACACTGGTCTATAGTTCTTTGCTTGAGATCTATCCCCTCCTTTATATATAGGGACAATGTTCGCTCTTTTCAAGATGCTCGGTATTTCCCCAGTGTCTAGGGATCTTCTCCATATCCAGTATAAGTGTGTAGCTTTTCATTTTTACAGTTTTTAATCAATAGTGCGTTCCATTTGTCCGGACCTGCAGCTGAATGTGATTTCATTTGTCCTATAGCTCTCGCTACATCTTCTGGGGTAAAATCAAAGTCTGTTATACATTCTCCTTGCAATTTCTCTTTAAAGAATGCATCTATGTCAGGTATCGCTTTGTCACTTTTTGGGGTACTGAAGACCGATTCATACTGGGCTCTCAATGTTTCAGATATTTCTTTTGGATCGTCTGTTAGTTCATTATTGCTTTTCCTTAAGGGCCCGATAGTAGCGCGCGTTTTTGTTTTCCTTTTCGCATAGCTATAGAAGTATTTTGGATTTTCCTTTATTGCTTCTACCGCCTTTTCCTCTTCCCTATATCGGCACATATATTATGTGCCGATATAGGGATATAATATAGCGATGAAAGAGAGTAGCAGCGAAGTTAGCTAATTGCGGAGACAACAATGCCAGGAAAGTAATACAAGAAAAACTGGAGAGTATCGCTAGGGAAATACAAACCCTGATTTTTAAGGGTTTGTATTTCCCTAGCGATACTCTCCAGTTTTTCTTGTATTACTTTCCTGGCATTGTTGTCTCCGCAATTAGCTAATTTCGTCGCTACTCTCTTTCTTTTGCGGAGTATTCTTCTCTTTTGCCTCTCTAGCCAGTTCCTCTTTCTTTTTGGCTGTGCTTTTGGACCATATTTTTCTAAAATTCTCAGCGTCTTTTCTTCCAAGGTTGTTAGCATTTCCTCAGTTGTTTTATTCTCTAAAACTGTTCTCCACTCTATTTGGACCATGTGTGATCTAATTTCTTCCCAATTTATGGTCTTGGAGTTTAAGTTAAAAGCCCCATATTTGCTTCTTCATTCAGTATGTATATTGTCTTTTAATATTATCGCCATATTTGTTGATAACTGGATTATGTTGTGGTCTAAGATGGGGGATGGGGTTATTTTTATATCAGCAATCAAGTTCATGTTATTCGTGAATACCAGATCTAGGCAGTTATTTTTTATGGCATCTTCTGTTATCTCCTGTGTCAGCATAAACTCGTTTGTGAGAGCCATCGGCATTTTTGCTTGCTCGCTGTCCTCTCTTATGCCCCCCTTATCTTGCTGTATAAATGTATTTCTACCCACCTTTTTGTATTTTATAAATGGGAAATTAAAATCGCCGCAGAGTATTATATTAGGGGATGGAGAGTTTACAAACTTTATTAGGGTTCTGATATTATCAACGGCATCCGAAAATTTTTCAGTTGGAGAGTTTGGAGGTCTATAGATGACTACCAGTACCACGTTTAGTGTCTCTATTTTCACTGTAAGGATTTACACGAAGCTGTTGGATTTACTTATTACCGTCTCTGTTTTGTGCCTCTCATGTATATAAATAGCACAGCCACCTTTACATCTTGGTGTTCTATCCGCTCTTAGTAAGTTGAATCCATCGATCTGCAATTCTTTCTTATCGATACAATGTTCGTAGTTTCTTTGGCAATCTTTAAGATGTGTTTCTGTGATGCATGCGATGTCCGCCCTTGTTTCATCCATAAAACCTTTTCGGTACGAAACTTTGTTTAGTGAGTTGTTTGGTTTTATTCCTTGAATATTTGCCAGGACAATGTTTATGTTCTTTGTTTTACATTGCCCCTTGTGCATTTTAAGTTCGTTGGCCTTTGGTTTCGCGTGTTTTGTAGCCTTGTGGTCCTTCGAGATGGATCCGTTCTCGCCTATCTGTTCTGATAGCTTCTAGCCACGAAGCGGTCCAGCTCTAGGGTTCTCAGCTGTGTCAGCTGCATGTGCTGTATAAGACTTAGCAGCCGTATTGTGTTCAAGATGTTGAAAAAATTTTGTTTGGTATTTGTGTTAAAGGAGTTTTGTTTGCTATTTGTGTACATATTGTTTTGTTTGTTTAGGGGTAGTTTGAACGACGGTTCAGGATCGACCTAGGTCGACCCCCCTCCTATATATATATACAGGGTGGGCGAAAGTCTGGATCCATAGGAAAATATTTATTTTAATACATAAATTACAACAAATGGTAAATACTTAAAATGAATATCAACTTTAACTCGTAAATGCGTATCCGTGATACTGTACAGTAGTTCGTACTCCAGTATAAATACTCAAATACTTTTTTATTTCAGCCAAGAAATGGCTTCGAATCTAACAACAGAAGACCGGGTAGAACTTGTGCTCATGTACGCAAGACAGGGCGCTACACACAGAGAAGTTGCTACCGAATTCAATAGAAATCATCCTGATAAGCATCCAGTAACACATGCGACTGTTGGCAAGTTGTTTAAACGTTTCAAAGAAACAGGAAGTGTACATGATCGACGGCGTTCTGGTCGTCCAAAAACTGCAACTGATGAAAATACCTCTGCAATGGTATGTGAAACTTTAACGAATAGTCCAGTAAAGTCAACAAGAAGATTATCAAATGAAACACGCATCTCGAGAACGTCAATTCGAAGAATTATTAAACATCATAAATTCCATCGCTAAGTGTCTCGATGTCAGAGGCCGTCAATTTGAGCATTTGTTATAATTTGTTGTTTATACTGGAGTACGAACCACTGTACAGTATCACGGATACGCATTTACGAATTAAAGTTGATATTCATTTTAAGTATTTACCATTTGTTGTAATTTATGTATTAAAATAAATATTTTCCTATGGATCCAGACTTTCGGCCCACCCTGTATATATATCAACGTAAAGAACGACGCTTGTATAGGAGAATATTCCGCGCAAGATGAGAGCGAGAGAACGAAACAAATTAAAAAATGAGGTAACCACCCGGGTATCGAACCCGGGATCTTTCGATTGCCGGTCAGGTATGATAACCATTACACCACGGGCCTCACTCAATCAAATGCCGTAATTCCTCTACATACGCGCAGAAACCAATGCCCCAAGGGGGCACCTCCAGCATGCCGGGTTCGATTCCCGGGTGGTTACCTCATTTTTTAATTTGTTTCGTTCTCTCGCTCTCATCTTGCGCGGAATATTCTCCTATACAAGCGTCGTTCTTTACGTTAATTATACTGCGTGTTTGCAGTTTAAATGTATATAATGTACGGCATGCGGGAGGTGCCCCCTTGGGGAATTGGTTTCTGCGCGTATGTAGAGGAATTACGGCATTTGTTTGAGTGAGGCCCGTGGTGTAATGGTTATCATATCTGACCGGCAATCGGAAGATCCCGGGTTCGATTCCCGGGTGGTTACCTCATTTTTTAATTTGTTTCGTTCTCTCGCTCTCATCTTGCGCAGAATATTCTCCTATACAAGCGTCGTTCTTTACGTTAATTATACTGCGTGTTTGCAGTTTAAATGTATATAATGTACGGCATGCGGGAGGTGCCCCCTTGGGGAATTGGTTTCTGCGCGTATGTAGAGGAATTACGGCATTTGATTGAGTGAGGCCCGTGGTGTAATGGTTATCATATCTGACCGGCAATCGGAAGATCCCGGGTTCGATTCCCGGGTGGTTACCTCATTTTTTAATTTGTTTCGTTCTCTCGCTCTCATCTTGCGCGGAATATTCTCCTATACAAGCGTCGTTCTTTACGTTAATTATACTGCGTGTTTGCAGTTTAATATATATATATATATATATATATATATATATATATATATATATATATATATATATATATATATATATGTGTGTGTGTGTGTGTGTGTGTGTGTGATGTGTATATATATTCTTATAGCTAAAACTGAATATATACCGAATATTTGATAATTAGGGTAAACACCGTGATTTAGGAAATGGAACTTAAAATGTATTTTTTATTTAAAAAAAATAATAATATATTCTATATTTAGTGAAATTGTTTGAGAACTTCTGTTAAAATGGCTTTCATCGATAAAGGCTTTCATAATATATGTGCCGATATTTATCACTTCAGTTCATTAACAAAAAATTCCACTTTAGAGAATCTAGAACAGAAATCTGGTGTAGGGCTGTAGGCAATTGCATGGTCTCATCGATGAATGAGTTTAATACCTTTGTATTACAAAAAGATATTTATAAAAATCTTTCAGTGTTAAATCTAAACATTCGAAACTTACCTTAGAACTATAACTACTTATTGGCCCTTTTGAAAACTTCAACGCTCAAATTTAGTGTTATAATTCTCACGGAAACCTGGTTAAATAGTAGTATTAAAAACCTGTATAATATAGATAATTACGTTGCTTATCATACTGTAAGAGATGGTCAGGTTGGTGGGGGTATCTCTGTATATGTGCATCAAACTTACGACTCTAACGAAGTATTTTCTGTATGTAATAGTGATACTGAAAACCTGATTATTAATATAAAAGACAAAAGTAATGTATATTCTGTTCATACAATATATAGACCACCTAATACTAATATCAATAGCTTTTTAATTCACTTAGATAACATGTTATGCAACTTCCATAAATCGAATGCCATAGTTGCGCGTGACTTCAACATCCATTTGCAATCTGAAGCAATCTCTCATAAATTTTTAAACTTAATAAATTCTTTCTGTCTTAGTTATAATATTACCAAACCCACTCGAGTCTGCACCCATGGTAATCGAATAACAGAATTTACGATTGATAATATATATGTAAATAACAATGCTCTTGTAAATTCTGGAATTATAACCACAAACATCAGTAATCATTTTCCTACAGTACTTACGCTATATTCAATAACATTGCTGAGGTTACGGGTAAAATAACTATTGATTACAGAATATTCTCAGTGGTTAACAAAAGGAAATTTATTGGGGCTATAGAAAATACTCAATTTGACTGTGACAAACCTATGAATGACCCAGATCATATGTTTCAGTTCTTCTGAGGTCAAAATACATCTTGTATGCTCTAAAAAGAGTGTTATTTTGATTATTTCCCTTCATCATCATTCCCATTCCTTATTTGAGAAAGAATGTCACCCCCGTTCGCATTCGTAGTGAAGGTACCAAATAAGAGTGGCTAATACTTCCTAACCCAACTTAACCTTTACCAAAGTGGAAAAGCCGCGTATGAGAAAGAGAATGCCATGAAATGGAAATAGATTTATTGAAGAATTACCTCCATTAAGGTTTTCACTCGTTGATTTCTCACTATTGGTCGCGGAATGAAATGGAAATCACATTAAATGGAATGATATCGCTTATTTCAACCGAAATTAGTTCAGATTAGGAAGTCTTACATCTCTTTTGGGTAATTCTGAAAATTAAGGAGTCAAAGATAATTTCTCATTTTCAATACTATCAAAATTTTGTAGGGATTGTAACTACTAAAAATTACTAAATAAATTTTAGACTGCAGCTACATATATTTCTCTGCTGTAAATACCAGTAAATTGAAACCCAAATTCTAATAGGATTAATATACGTAAATCCTATTCTGTAACATTATTAGTTGGAGAAAAAAAGGATAAAAGAAAGTCTAATTTCTTACCATTAACATTATAACGAACCAGTTTTATACAGAAAAGGACAAGTATATTAAGTCCTCCTATATATGTGCACTGCTCCTGAAGAGAAACTAATATATTATTATTACAACTCAGATTTTCTTTTACATCATCGTTATAAATGCAGTTTTCTCTTTTTATACGGGAATAACTCGCTAATAATTATAATAACTCGTGAACGTAATTTTATTATTAATTTTGAACAAAATGAGAATTTTGTAATCGGATTTGGAATGTAATTTTCTATATAAGAATACAATCCGATTTTCATATTTCAGTAATATATCGTAAGGTTTCCTATAGGGAGTATATATATATATATATATATATATATATATATATATATATTGAGATCTTACGGAAGGGGACTAAGGAGGACGACGAATAACAAGGTGGTAGTGTGGTTGTAACTTTTAGAAACAGTTAGACAGTGCATCACTTTTACTTTAAATATCAAATTAATTTCACTGTAAGAGCTCACTGAGTACCACTGGAGGGTAGGACTATACAAACAGTTTACCGATAAATAATTCACAGATAAAAACAAAAGACGATGATGTTTAATTTACTCATGTTCATAAAATAATTATACTGATTTACTTTATATAATGACAATGTAGGAGGAGATGGTAGACACCAATCGACCAGGGAAGTATTCCGGAGGGGGGGAGCCGTTAGATAGAAGATAGGGAGTGCTGGAACTCCCATTTCTCCCGTCACTCTCCTCCTTACTGATCTTTTTCCGTGTCTCATGTACCCTGTGATCAGTCCAGCATGCTCTCAAACACACACTTCTCTCCCTATTCCTCACTACGTACTTATGCATCTTACACAATACATAATCTTTACAAAATTTAAAAAAAAAAAAAAATGGTATCAACTTCAAGAGCCTCGATTCCCCTGGGTAGGGGACGGACCATAAATGTCCCTACTTCCGGCTACCCCCTGCTGATACCGGAAACGCAGACCCGGGTAGCGGGGCTGGATCTGCTACCGTCCATTCAAGATGTTCTGGACCTCTGTCTGATTCACTTTTCATAAACTTCTGCAACATTCGTGACCTTTTCTCAAATTTTCAATTTCTAAACCTCTAAATCCCTTCTTCTTTTCCTCACTGAAACTCAGGTGTCTGGGACGACTGACAGCAACCCCTTTTCTGTATCCTCTTACTTTCTTTATACTCAATTTCACTCCAAAGGTGGATGTTGCGTATATGTACGCAATGCCCTAACTTGCCCTCGTATTCTCAAACTCGAATCTTCCGAATTCATAGTATACCCTCTGGCTACGGCTTACATGCCAATCTCAAACTAAATATATCTGCGCTGTTTAACTTTCTCCTAATTCTACTGACTATTCAAATTTCTTTGACCACCTCACTTCCAAAGTGGAATACATTCTTTCCCGCTCTCCCCTTTACTGAAATCTCCATTTTAGGAGATTTCAATGTTCACCACCACCTTTGTCTTTCCTCCCATTTTACTAACATCCCTGGTGAACTAGCTTACAACTTTTCTATCCTAAATGACCAGAGCAGATTGTACAGCACCCGATCGCCTTGGAGATAGGCCCAACATTCTGGATATATTTCTTACTTCTCATCCTTCTTCTTACTCTGTCAAACTTTTCTCTCCGTTGGGCTCCTCCGATCACAATCTTATATCTGTTTCCTGTCCTATCGCTCCAATTCGGCCTTTGGATCCTCTCAAGAGGAGGCGCCCTTGGCACTTCCGCGCCGATGATTGGGAGGCCCTTAGGCAGTACTTCTGTGATTTCCCATGGAATAATTACTGCTTCCATGGCCGGGGCCCTTCTGAGTGTGCTGAGCGCATCACAGAGGTAATTCTCTTGGATGCAAAAACCTTGGTTTAACTTTACTTGTTCGAATGCTATCTGGAACAGAGAGGAGTCTTTTAGAAGGTACAGTCGCCATCCAAATCCTGACTCTCACTCAGCTTATATTTCTGCTCGGAATTGTGCAAAATGTGCTCTTCGACTCGCCAAAATTCCTTCATCCCATAAAAATGTGAAAACCTATCCAATTCTAATTCTTCTCGGTCTTTCTGGAATCCAGCTAACAACCTCCTCAACAACTTTACTTCCTCTTCTTTCCCTCCTCTTTTTCATTCCGACGGCTCAGTTGCCGTTTGTTCTCCTGACAAAGCTGAACTCTTTGTTCAAACTTTTGCTTACAATTCAGCCCTGGACGATTCCGGTGCTGTCCCTCCATCTCCTCCCCCCTCTGACTTTACTATGTCTGAAATTAGAATCTCTTCCAAAGATGTTCTTTCCGCCCTATTTGGGCTCAACTCTTGGAAAGCGCATGGTCCTGACAGTGTTCCTCCTGTTGTGCTTAAGAACTGTGCTTCTATGCTGACACCCTGCCTAGCAAACTCTTTCGCCTTTTTCTCTCATCTTGTACTTTTCCTTCCTGCTGGAAGTTCGCTTTCATTCAGCCTGTCCCAAAGAAGGGTGACCCTCCAACTATCGTCCAATTGCTTTAATTTCTTGCCTTTCCAAAGTTTTTGAATCTATCCTTAAAAGGAAGATTCTTAAACACCTTTCTTCTCACAATCTTCTTTTAGATCGTCAGTATGGATTCCGCAAGGGACGCTCTACTGGCGATCTTCTTTCATATCTCTCTGACTCTTGGTCATCCTCCTTTTGGGATTTCGGTAAAACGTTTGCTATTGCGCTTGACATATCAAAAGGTTTTGATAGAATCTGGCACAAATCTTTAATTTCGAAACTGTCCTCCTTCGGTTTCTAGCTTTCTATCTGTACCTTCATTTCTAATCTCCTTTCTGGCCGATCTATAGCTGCAGTTATACGGTAGATGGCCACTGTTCTCCTCCTAAAGCTATTAACAGTGGTCATGGGCGTACGGGATAAGTAGTCTCTGTGGGGTCCAGGTGTTTGGACCCGACAAGAAAGATGTTGCTCAGAGCTTCAGACCGACATTTCCATAACCTAAAAAAAATACTGAGCTAGCACATTAGCGTCCACAGGAATTTTTCTAGTGTAGGGCTGAGCGAAAATGAAAGGGCCAAGCCATAAAAAATGATGCTGGTAGAAGCAAGGGGAGTGTGGACTGTGGAGTGTTAAAAATGTATACTTCCACTTTTTATTAGTAGTATTCGTCAGAAGACAGCTGAATTCTTATAAATATGTTAATTTGGGGTTACATAAACCATAGTATTGTTATGTCATGTATTTATTATTATTTGTTGTGTATCATGCTAGGTAAACAATATTACTTCTGTTAACTTGTGTTAAGCTTACAGTAAGTCTACAATACAAAATTCAGATTAAAACAAAAATAAACACTTCTTATATCTAATTTAATGCAACGCGAACAGTAACTTCAATGGATCAAATCATCTAATACTACCATTCGATATGAATACAGTTATCTAGGTTTACATACTACGACAGTACAGTTATTGTACTGAACATGGTGTTTCCTAAGATATAAGCAACAATTTAAACAAGCATTTATGAAGGAAAACCTATTTTGTGCTTAATCTTAACATTAAACAGCCTACATAATAGGACAAAAATATATGTATAAGACACTGTGTCTTAGACACAAAGCATCAGATAACAGTACACTGAGTGAATATTTTTGAACTAGAGGTTGGAAATGGGATACAGAAAAAACTGGAAGGCAAGCAAATAAGAGGAGAGGGGCATCCAGAATAGGAAGATCTACATTAAGGAAATAAAGGTAGCAGTTTTAATAGAGAAAGTAAAACAGATGAAAAACTGATACCTTAAAAAGTGCATTACGCTTACAGCTGCCTTCAATAAAAGCATAAATCGTCTGTATTACACCAAGGCTGTTTCGGAGAGTTTTGATATTTGTCATGGATGCTTGAATTGCTAGATTCAGTAAATGTCCAAAGCAGTGGATGTATATTGCTTGAGGCAAAACCTCTTGCATCAAAGTGGCCAATCCTCGCTTTCTTCCAACCATATTTGAAGCCCCGTCATAGCCCTGGCCAACTATCTGTCATATCTAAACCGAAGTCTGTTAGCGACTTCTTGATGAGGTCAAAAAGGGCTTGCTCTTGGAAGGAGACACCCAGTGAGAATGGCGTTGGAGAAAGGTAGAAAATTTATCTTTGAGCCAAGGCACATCCTTACAACGCAAGCTCAACAATTCTAAGAAGTTTCCGCGTTGTAAGTTACTAGACTCTTCGAGATTTCCTCTGTTTTCTTGATGTCCCCTCAGTGCCACATTTTGTTTGGCAAGGAAAATGAAGGTTTCGTTTCGATGATTTTGGTCAAGTAAGCTCGGTTTTGCTGCACTTCTTCCTCACGTTGTTTCATCAACTACACATGAATTCCACTTTGGCGAAGATTTTGTGCCTCTCAGGATAACCATGCTAGCATATGATTTTCATGATGTATACTTTTTGCATGCTTCTCAAGTCTGTGCGTAGCACTCCAGTTCTTGAAAATAAAAGGTTTTTGACTTTTATGGCCAAACTTATTACATGCATAACAAGATGCTTCATCTTTTTCTATGTCGTATTCAATCCAGCGATAATCATTGTACCACTTCATTTTAAACCTTCTGTCATGACTGGAGATGACTGTAATTGGATATTGTTTTAAGATCGGTTGCCTTGGACCTTCTGGCCCGGTGAGTACTGTGGAACTAGAAGCGTTTGGTGCTACATAAATTTTCTCCTGTCTGATGTGGGTTTCTTCTTTGTTGTCATTCTCCTCCTCTCTCTCCTTATCCTCTTCATCATCTACCTCTTCCTTTTCTTCATCACTGCACGATGCTTTTTCTTTGTAAGTGCTTTCTCTCTTTCATTTTCTTCTTTCACCTTGTCTGCTTTTCCGTCATCTTCCAGCAACTGTTCAACTCCTATTGTTATTGCAGAATCTTCAGAGTCAGAGATACCAACACCAACATCATCAACATGTGCTGCTTTTCTTGAAAGTTCTGCCTCAGTATGAAAAAAACTTGAAATCTTTGACTGAGATTGTGGCAGCACACAGACAGTATCAGGAGTTCTCCCAGAAAATATCAAACTTTGATGATGTTTATTCATATGTCTAACTTTGAAATCATTGTCAAAAATTTCATTGCATGCAACACATTTGACTTTGTACCTGCTGCTATGTTGTCGTTTTCGTAAGTTAATTTTTTGAGACATTTTGTTTTCCAACTAAAAGCCATAGAAGTAGATCTGAAATAAAAAATAAGGAAGATTATTTAAGGTGATTGGAAAAGTAAAAGCGATAATGTAAGCTATGCAACAAAACTGTAGTTCATGAAGTATGAGAAAAATACAGTAATATAAATTATAATGATGCTATTATGTAAATTACTCTTCAGGTTTATGTATTTAAAATCATATGCATACAACACAAGACAACTGTACAGGTGTATACAACCATACAAGTGATCAAATAAAATTAATTTGTAAAATAGTTTCAGTTCACAGTTTTGCCTTCTAATCTTGTTTTCCTCCCTTTTGAATTTTTCTCTCATTGACATGATGTGATGGACCCGACAAAGTGAGGCAAAATGGACCCGACATAAAGGTTGACTGGGGGGTCCAGGACCCCCCGACCACCCGCCTCCTACGCCCATGACAGTGGTGTTCTTCATGGTTCTGTCCTGTCACCCACTCTTTTCCTTTTAGTTATGAATGATCTTTTAATTCGCACGTCCTGTCAGTATTATGGGCGCAAAAAGGGAGAATGCAGGAATGTTGCAATGCAATGTTGATCAATGTTGCAAAAGGGGGAGGGGGAATGTTGCGAGGGGGTTATGCAACAAATCAGTGCTGTAGAGGGGGAAGGGGTTATGCAACAAATCAATGCTGCAAAGGGGGAGGGAACGGGCTTTGGGGGGAGAAGGGAGGATGACCTCCCCAAAGGGATAACCTTAACATAAGAGAGGGAGAGAAAGGAGAAGGAGGAGGGGTGTTCGCCTGGCTCCAGCCAGACGCATAATGAGAGTTCATCCGAGCCCCCGCTCTCTTGTAAGGTGTAAATCCGCCAGTTGGCTTAGAAGGCTTCTTAGACGGCGTAAATGGCTTGCTCAGGCGTACATTATTAGGGTTGAGTTGCAAGATTGCGCTATTTATTTAATTAATGCATATATTCTTGATAATTGGCTTAGAAATCCGTCAGTCGGTTTAGAAGGCTTAATTTGGCGTAAATGGTTTGTTCAGGTGTACATTATTAGGGTTGAGTTGCCAGATAGCACTATTTATTTAATTAATGCATATATTCTTGATAATTGGCTTAGAAATCCGTCAGTCGGTTTAGAAGGCGTAACCAGCCATTTGGTATATATACAATTAAATAATAATATCGTTTGTATATACACAATCAAAAGAATTAAATAAAACACCATTACATCATTCTGTTTATTTAGACGAATTATTGAAGTCAATTTCATGTAATATATAGAAAATAAATATACAATCCTATAAAACGATGAATATATATGATCAAAAAATAAAATAAAAAAATTATAATAGTATGAGAAATACGAACGTGGAATATATATATAATCAAAAAATAAAAAAATAATATAAGAAATACAAAACGATGGAGTACAACCATCAATATAGCAGTACACGAGAAATATATATATATATATATATATATATATATATATATATATATATATATATATTAAATAATTAAATATATTGAAAATAAATATACACAAAAATACATTCACTGTGTTCTACTGCACAAAACACTAAACTCACACGTAATCGAGTCCATAGTCACATCATTATTGCTTTGCACTACGCGGTAAATACGGTTTAACATTATTTCACCGCTCAAGTTATAGGGATACCTATACTCTATGTAAATGGCCTTCATATCGTTCAATACTATTTTTGTGGCCACTTTACATTCGGTCGGCAAGTTATCTTTAAATACGGCTAGAATACACTCAAAAGCACGCACAAAGAGGTCATCGTTAGCCACAACATCATTATCAAATACAAGTTTATAAATACTCCTTTTCAATCGAGGGTTTATTCTTACCGACCCGAGCTTTCAATCGTGAACTCTTCTTCACACTGCATAGCGGCAGTTGAAATAATCTTCTACGTCGTTATAACATCTGCTTATTATTTAAAGAAATAGTTCCTCAGGGTGAACGGTGTAAGTGAGCTCAGCCCTGTACCGCTCAAGTGCTTTGTACCAAAGTGCATGATATTTCAAAGAGTCTAAACCTTTTAAATAAGCATCCAGCTCTAGACCATTCTTGCTTTGTTCAGTCCTACTCTCGGTAAACCCATCGAGCAGAGCGGTGTATGCGTATTCAAGAACCATATCTAAATAAATCATATCCGTAATACGCGCGTCTAATATAGGGTTCAGCTTGCGGAATCCGACGATTTCGAACATTCTGTCGAGGATGAATCGGTTTCGCGTAGGGACAAGAACGTCATTATCAGATGCATTCTTCCACATCAGTCGTATATCAATGCATGGCTGATCGTTATTTATATACAACGTACAAAGAACGGCATATGAGGGGGTATCACAAATCTGCTCTCTTCTTGTACCTACACCTGCAGGAATTTTATAATAATCCTTACTCCACTTCTCAACTACCACGAAGATTCTATTCATCTCCTCAACTCTTAAATAAACGACATTCCGTTTGTTTGCTTGTTTACAAGTCGTTTTCAGTACATAATCGTTGTTGTTGTTGTTTATCCGATCAGCCCACCCTGATCGAGCAAGTCGGCGGCACACAGATAACCGATCGCCCTCTCCGGAGTGGACCAGAGGTTCAGCGCACTAGTGATGTTGTGTTGTGTTCGTTGTTGTGCTAGAGCGGTACAGTCTGTCATAATGTGTTCAATTGTTTGTGGTGTGTCCTGGCACAGGTGGCAGGTGTCGTCCGTGGAGTTGTCTAGTCTGTGTTTATATGTCTGTAAGTTGGGGTGATGTCCACATCGGAATCGTGCTAAGTTAACTCGATCCGATCTGCTCAGGCTGATCTCTGACCTGTTAATAGTTGGCGGCTTCGCACCTAGAACCGCATTCAGATCGAGTCTTGTCAGTGCTTTGTGGGTTAGGTGTGTGTGTGTGTGTGTTTTCTGTACTGTGTGATGTCTGTGGGGCGTGGAATGGAATGGAGTATTTGGTTATAATGTCTCTCTGGTGCTACCTTAATGGTGCGAGGTATCGGTGCGTGATTGTACACGTAGTGGCAAGAGTATTGTGGGTTAGTTGTTGCTGCTGCCACGAATTGTGTTCCCGTCATGTCTAAATGTTCCCTAACGTTCAATATTTTTGTGTCTGTGTGCAGATGCTCTATTGGTGTTGTTTGAGTGCATCCTGTAATGATACGAAGTACGTTGTTTTGTATTGTCTGTAAGGTGTTTATGTGTGTGTTTGAGATAATGGGTGCCAAGCATGGGCTAGCATAGTCCATAACTGAGCGAATATATTGTTTGTAGATGAGTGATGTTGTTTCCTGCTGGTGTCCAAAGTTTGTGCCTGTTAGTACCCTAAGCGTGTTAAGTCTTGACGTACATTTGTTTTTAATGTCCTGAATGTGGTTTGCTAAAGATAATGATGTGTTGGATATGACCCCAAGTATTTTGGTCCTGTGTGTGTGTGGAATGTTGGTGTTGTTTAGTGTAAGCTGTGGAGTTACCTGGTGTTCTTTTGTGTTGCTTGTAAGCAAGGTGATGGTTGATTTTGTGGGCGCTACTTTGAGTCTATTGTGTGTGAGCAAGTTCTGTATACTGTTTATGTATGTTTGTAGGTTATTTGTAGCGGTGTTGATGTTGATGTGGGTGGATGTTAGAGTGGTGTCATCTGCATATGATGATAAGGTAAGCTTGTTATCTATGGGTGTTGGAATGTCATGCATGTATAAGTTGAACAGTGTTGGTGAGAGAACAGAGCCTTGAGGGACCCCGTTCGGAAAAAGCTTGTTTTCGGATGACTTGCCATTAAATGTGACATGTGAGTATCTTCCTGAAAGATAGTTGCTCAGCCACCTTTTGGTGTAATTGTGCATGTTTGTGTTGAGTATTTTGTTTATGAGAGGGAAGCGTGGGATAGCATCAAATGCTTTACTAATGTCTATTGTTGCTAATAGTGTACGTTGAGCTGGTCGTCTGGAGTTGATGCCATCCATGATGTGCTGCGTGAGGGTAGTGAGTAATGTCGTGGTTGAGTGATGAGGTCTGAATCCATGTTGAGTAGGCGATAGTGGTATATGTGGGTTGGTGATTTGTAAGATTAGTCTTTCTGTTACTTTGGAAGGTGTGCATAGTAAAATAACGGGTCTATAGGACCATCTAGGACGTTTTGACGCCGACATTTTGGCTCTGGACGTTTTGGCGCCGCCGTTTGGGCGTCACCGTTTGAGCGCGGAGCCGGTTTGGCGCCGCCGTTAATTAGTATTAAGTATTAAGTAGTAATACTTGGTTATTAACCTGAAGTGCTGTCTGTCTTTTCAGATAAGTTGTGTTGTTGCCCTTAATATCATAAATGTCTGAAAATATATCAAGTAAGAAAGGGAAACAGAAGTTTTCACATAATGGATATTTGTATGTGTTTGATAAATGTAGCAAGCCCGACCCTTCGTTACTTTTGTGGCGGTGCGAGCAAAAGAGTCAGTGTATTATAAGGTGTATATATAATATGGGTACTTTTCCGTTATCTGCCCCATTGACGATTGGTTAGGTTCAGTCATGATATTTTCGTTAAAACTAACAAAAATATCACAACTTAACCTAACAAATCGTCACTGCCCGGTTAGGTCAACTGTACGCCCTTGACGATTGGTTAGGTTAAGTCGTGATATTTTCGTTAGTTTTAACAAAAATTAACTAATTAACTGCGGCGCCAAACCGACTCCGCGCCCAAACGTCGGCGCCCAAACGGTGGCGCCCAAACGGCGGCGCCAAAACGTCGGCGCCAAAACGTCCCATTCCGTCTATAGGAAGCTGGTTCTGTTGGATTTTTGTTTGGTTTGAGTATTGTAATAATTTTACCTTGTTTCCATATGTCAGGAATAATACAGTGTTGGTATGAATATGTGCTGATATTTGTGAGAGCTAATATTCCCTCTAGGCCCAAGTGTTTAAGGTGTATGTTAGATATGTTGTCTGGTCCAGTAGCCTTCGAATTCTTAATTTTTTGATGATCTTGGTGGTCTGGTCTGTATTGAAGGGTGTAATGATCGTGTCGAGTCTGTAGGTTTTCTTGTGTCTGGCTGTTTGTCTGTCTTCGTGTTTCTGGTTGTTTTCTCTGTTTAAGTGACTTATCTTTGCGTAGTGATTAACTAGAATGTTAGTTTGTTGTGTATATGTTGGGATATTATTTTGGCTGCGACAGATAGTCGCGGGTGAGGTGTGAATGCCGCTGTTAGAGTGGGTAATGCTGTTTATAGTCTTGTATAACCTGGATGTATCTGTGGAGTGGTTTAGTGTTGTTATGAATTCCCTAAATGTTTCTGTTTGTTTTTCTTTGAGTTTGTTGTTTATTTCTGTGTTGAGCTGTTGTATCTGCTGTTTTGTGGCTTCTGTGTGTGGTGTTTGTGAGTTATGTTTGAAGTTGTTATGTTGCCTTATGAGGTAGGCTATTTGTCTAGTGTAATTTGGGTTGTATTTCCTAATGTTGCCCTCGGGGATGTATTTGTTTGCATTATTGATGATCTGATTAAATGTCGAGTGTTGTATTGATGTTTATGATGGGTGTATTTTGAACTGTTCCCAATCAGCTTTCTTGTAATTTCTGTAAGTATGCCTAAGGATGTTGGGGCAGAGTGTAGAACGTGTTGTAATGATGATGGGCAGGTGGTCTGATGACAGTTGTTTTTCTGTTCTCCGGTGTGTATGTGTTGATAGTGAGGGGGAACAGAACGTTATATCTGGGGAGGAGTTTGAGTATCCTGCTTGATATGGTATGTGTGTATGTTCTTCTGTATTGTTAAGAATGAAGAGGCTGTTTAGTTTTGTGGCTATGTTGGCGTCTCTAGTGTTGCTTTGGTTGTGCAGGTACCAACTAGTGTCTTTCGTGTTGAAGTCTCCTCCTAAGATGGCATTAGTGAGAGAGGTGAGATTGTGTAACTGGATTGTAATTGGCTGGCACCTGAGGTGAACTCTCTGGTGGGATGTAATGATGATTAGTGTGGTGTTGTGTTTTGCGCATGTTTTAATGTTAACTGCCTATATTTCTATCGTGTTATCTGCTTGGATTGTGTTTGTAATATTTTGGGTGGCATCAGTGTAGCTAATGCTTTTACGTATGTAAGTGATGAGTCCACCCCCGTTACCCCCAGTACGATCTTGACGGATCGCCGTGAAGTCAGAGATGGTGGGTGTTTTGCGTGTGCGTTTTAATTTTGTTTCTTGTATAAGTGCTATGTGACTGTTTGTTTGTGTACGAATTCCCTAAGCTGCATGATTTTTTTCGTGAGGCCATCTACGTTGTACTGTAATATGTTAATATTATACTTCTGTATGTGTCTCATGGTGCTATTGTGTCTGTCTTTGTGTATGGTGACATGTGTAAGTTGTAGTGGGGCCTGGATTAGTCTTAATGTCGCCGGAGAATAAGAGTAGTCCGGGGAGCACGCAATTGCTCCCCGTAAATGAAAAAATAGCACGCTGAGAATAGGTCCTGCCCCGGGAGCCGATCGGCACTCTGACCGTGCCACGCAACAGGCCGTCGACTGCCAGTCTGGCCAACCGTAGACAGCCCACTGCACGGAGATTTGAGGAAGTTTGGCCACCAGCGCGTTGATGTTTCGGTTTGACGTCGCCTCTTCTTCGCGTTGACGTGTCCCGCGCTGGAGGATACAGCCACTGTTAGAAGCTTCCTCGTCAGCTGCTAACACTTTTTTCACGTTGTTCTAGCTAACTGTTCAGAGGTTTTTCATAAACAAATCTCAGTTTTCTGCTGAAAACGGCTCTTTCTAATTTTAAAATTGATTATTCAAGGAAGGAAGATGTTGACTTCTATTTTGCGGCAACAGCTGATGATATTTATGTTACTTTATTGATTAATGAAAATGATTAGGCTCTTCAAGTTATAAAAGATTTCTTTCGTAATAATTGATAAATACGAAACACAAAACGTATATGCAAACAGGATGATGATGCTTAGACTACTCAAGTTGATGAAGTTTCCTCTTTCTCATATATTGTATCGACGTAATACTGTAAATATATTTCAAGTTTCTGGATAAATAACTTGTGTTTCACAGAAAACAAAGACTTCCCTCAATCTTCTGTCACATCCAAAAATGAAGTGGTGTGTGAGGATGATGATTCAAGACTCCAGTACATAATTAATGGCACCGGTTTCACGCCTGAACACGCGCAACGACTTCGTCACGGACACATCGTACACGGGAGGAGTGAGTCACACCATAAGCTGATGAAACGTGTACGGGGTTGTTCCAACGTGAATACTTGTATCCCATTATACTGGGTAGGTGTTTTGAGAAATTTTCCGATACATGAAGCAATATCGGTTTTAATGTTTTATCACTCCCACTCCCCAGAATAAGCACCAGACATTTTTGCTTAGTGGGATTTTCACGAACTAAACACATTTTATTCACACTCCGGGGCACTATTTGAAAGAAACATATGACCATATTTTTCCTTTTTGATTAGCATGCGATACTCATCTCTAAATTCTGTTAAATACTCACGCAGACCTTTAGCCACAAACTCACTACAAACCTCGTCATGATATATATTAATGTAGTGGTAAAAATACTTAAGATTCTCCATGATGACAAGATTTGCATTCTCAGTCGCAGGGTACGAGTACTCGGTATGATGCAACATGATATAATATCGCTTGTCGCACCATTCATCAACAAGACTCACTAACCATATCCGTTGTTTCTTTTCTGCGCGTGTTGTTTCTTCTACTTCACGGTATATGTAAGCTTTTATAAAGTTTAGTCCTACAACATAGTTCAATGCATCACTTGTACCACGAAATCCTGCAATGCTTTCCCCAGAATAGCCGTAGAGTATTTGTATCTCTTGTTCTTTCGCACGATTCAATGTAGCCTTAAAAGTATCAAAGGAGGGTGGAATAGGGAGCCATTCAGAAACTTTTTCTTCCCACTTTGCCGAATACCACTTCATAAACGTCGAACACGCAATATTAAAGGTAGCCATCACTATTTTCCGTCTACGTGGGGAAATGCACGTCTAAGATCCAGTGTTTGCAGCGGTCAACTGAGCGCGCAGGTAAGAGATATGCCCAGGTAGTAGCAGGAGTCACGTGACCGATCGTACAGGTGGGCGGAGCTTAGAACTTTCGCCTGTACATACGCACACATGCACACACACAAAGGAGAAAGTGAAACGCTAATTGAAACACGATTTATTTAATAAACGAAATATTGAAGGTATATATATATATATATATATATATATATATATATATATATATACAGTATATATTTAAAAATACGTGTAATGAATAAACATATCGTTAACAATACACATATCAAAGATTATGGTATCCAAAGGGTACGGTATCATAGGTACCAGGCACTTGGTAACGTTTCCTATAGGTGTTACGGCACACCTTCGTACCCCTAAGTTCCTTCACGCCCCACCAGCTTCTGCTGGGTCCCTACAGTTAGTTGGGATGGCTGGTCGCCCTCATCATCATCCAAGCACACTAGATCCTTCAACGAATCAAAGTTAACGATCCGCCAATTCGCCTGGTTGAGCGTGATACCCTTAGTCTTCAGGATATATTTCATATCCTCCCCCATCCTCACCCATACCCCATAAGTTTTTGGCCCTGTTGAGAAAAAAGAGTCGGCGTATGCGATGTCTCCATACTCATCCTTGATCTCATCAGTCAACTCTCCGAGGAATTCACCAATAGGAGGCATGTATTCACCCTCCCTCTCTGTGAATATCACACTATCTGTATCGGCGTACAAAACCTTCCGCCCAAGAGAATGCAATAGGCCCCAAAGTTTGATGCGTGCGTATGCCGTTGTGAAGCTGGCTACAGGTATGTTTGTAACCCGTGAAGCATCTGTGGCCAATTCGGTATTGTTGTACTTTATTATGTAAGTATTACCTACATTCACGATCTCCATGACCTCTTTATCGGGAGCGTTGGCATAATCCCAGACTTCACTATAACTTTGTGCCAAATGAACGTTCCCTTTGCCGGTATTCTGTGCAAATTTTCCCCAAAGACTGTTTAGACACAACTTTGCACTAAAGCGCTTGCCGGGGTTCTTTACAATTTGGGAAGGGTCAAGCTTGATACCTTCACAGTCAGGGTAACATTGAATATAGGCCGACTTTCCATCTTCGGTATCAACTCCTCGCGGATACCTTGATGCTTCGACCTTATCTTTCAAAAAAGCGTTTATATATGGCGTGAAAAGGTTGGGTAGCTTCTGAAACCTCCACACCTCATCACCTCATGTATCTTCAATATGCTGTAGCCATGGCGAACAGCTAGATCCAGCTCTGGACTTGTATATACACCTCTAATCTTACGCGGGTGGGTTGTTTGGTCACAATCACCATTGTTCTCTTCTGCGCACTTCACGTACAAGGGAAACGTGAGCTTGTGATCGATAACGACAGCTAAGATCGGCATCCATAAATCGCGAGGGGGAATACGTCTACGAAAAAAAGGCCGAAATAGTACCCGTTGAAATTTGTTGAGAACTCCTCGATGGTGGGTGGGTCAGGTCCTACCAGTTTCTCAGGCGCACCTACGGGGTACAGATTGTTCTTCATCACGTAGGGATATAAAGAACAGAAGTCGTAGTAATGGAGTTTCACACCCTCCGTAAGGTGAAAGTATATCTTGAAGGGATTTGTACGCCCACCGAACAAGCTATCACCGCATTTGAGAGGATCCAGCACCATTGAACGCTTGATCGTGTTTATTTCTTCACGGTACTGTCCATCTGTCTCCATCCGTACATCATACTCATGCTCCCACAAGACTTTGTGAGTGAACTGAGAGCCTATAAGTTGATCGCGGATGCGAGTCCACGCAAGACAGTCAGCAGGAGATCTACCGTGAATATCTCCTGCGATTCCACACTCAGGACGGGGCCATCCCTGCCACCAGCAACCGTTAAATGAGCACACAGTCTTCTCACCAGTGGCTCGGTTTTCACTTAGACCATCAACCCAAAAAACACGACCATTAACTTTAATGGGTACTTCACCCGTGTTGCGGGCATGCTTTATGTATACACCTGTCTGCTGCTGTATGTGTATGAGCCAGTAAATTGCCTTGTGTCCATAACTGCGGGGATTGTTTCTGTGAATAATGGCTAACGTGTCTTTAGGCATGAAGTTATTCTTGAACATCGTAAAACATAATCAGGCGATGGTGGTTGCGACTTGCAACGGATCGCATTTGAAACGGCCTATGTACAATTTAGGGTGGATCACTTTTCACTTTTTTTAAAAAATTATAGCTGGTCAAAGTTTTTCCCATGATTTGGTTCAGTGGAAGTACACTGACACCATTTTTACCAAAATCGATCAATATTTAGGGGTCGCGCATCGACCTTGAAAATTTCAATTTTGGAAATTTGGCCAAATTGACAATATTTTACTAAATAAAGATAAATCATCAAATGACCATATTTTCTGAATCCTCTCAGTGAAAGAAATCCTCTCAGATACTTACCAAGTTGCTCGGACAAGAGGTTTAGAAGTTACACTCACCTAAAAATAACATTAAAATTTAAAATACCGTATTTGTCCCCCGTTATGGACGTAATCATAGCATCAGTAGCTGGCGCATCCTAAAATCCCAATTACACACACGCTATGTCTATGACCAATATTTTTACTAAACACAGTTTGCTTTTTACAGATCAACTGTGCCAATTGATTCTTGTTTGATAAGTCTAGACTTTAGTACAATGGATAAATTGTTAACAACCAGGAGTGGGAAGACTCTGAAAGTTACTTATTCTGGAAAAGAGAAAGCAGCAACAACAGCACCACCTTCTCTAAGGTCAGCCACGGACGTCTTCTTAATTGGTCAGCCATCTTCCTCGGTCGGTGGTGCCAAATTGCCAACCACCCATCAAGTTCTCCAGTACTTCTTCTATGCCAAGCAGGAAACTACTGACAGGAAGGCCGCCGTAAAAGACACGGTGGCCAATGTTCTGGCATTTTGGAACATGGCACGTATAAAGACGATCACGAGGCGTAACTGCGAAAGAAAACTGGAGTTACTGTGGGAAGAGTGGCGCTCGCTGCAGAAGAGCAAGATGAGAGACAGTGACGCGGGAAAAGGCGGGGAGAAGTTTTCAGAAAATCTGAACAAGCTCTGGGACATCGGAGCTCCCGATGCTATTGAAGAGATACAGAGAAGTCGATTGCTCTCAGACAACAACAAACAAGAAGATATTAAATTTTATGAGGATCAACGGGGCCTGCGCCAGGCAACAATGAGTGGGAATGATAAAGTGTTCGTTGTCAAGAGAAAACGGCAACTCTCAAGACAACAATCTCGTGATGAGCCAGGCACCTCAAAAACGAAATTAGGAACCGAAGCTGAGAGCGACGATGACTCTATAGAAAGCAGATCATCGAGCAACTCCGAATCACAGCTAGAACCACCATACCGACAGCCGAGAGAATCAACTGTATCAATCAGCCTTCCTCACCGCATCCTCAATACACCGGCTGTTATTGAAGTGGCTGATCGCTTCCGGATGTCCAATGATCAGGTGTATATATATCAGTAATGATCTTTCCTTGACAAAGATATAATAGGCGTAACGACGGAAAATTTAGTGATTATTTTGTCACATAAAAACCATACGCATCCTTGTCAATTTCCTTTAAATTTCGCACATAGGTGGCAAGTGTCGTGGCGGCAGTCCTACGTTCGGCAGATCCGCCCGCAGACCTGGACAAATTCAGTATCTCGAAGGACACGTCTCGCCGTGGAAGAGTGGCACATCGTTGTGAAGTGTCGACAGCTGTGCAGAAATCCTTCGTATCTCCGAGGCATGCTGTCGTCCACTGGGACGGTAAAGTAATCAAGGTCAGTTTTGCTCTCACCGTGGACGACAGTGAATTAACATGTTCCAGTGACGACAGTGGATTGACATATTCCAGTGGACGATAATGGATTGGCATGTATGACATACGTTTCAGGACTCTCTTGGATCATTGGAGCACCGCCAGGCGATTCTCATCTCCGGAGCTCCCGAATGCACAGAAGGAAAGTTGCTGGCCGTTCCGACTGTTGCTAACGGCACCGGTCTGTCCCAGGCCCAGGCGACCTTTCGTGCTCTCAAAGACTGGGGATGCGAGAACAACGTGATTGGACTGTGCTTCGACACAACTTCCTCCAATACGGGGAGGGTGCAGGGTGCGGTGGTCCGGCTGGAGGACATGCTTGGTAAACCGCTCTTCCAGCTGTGCTGTCGCCATCACGTTATGGCATTTGTTTTCTCCAATGATTTTTTGCCTTCAGAGCAATTGAGATATCAGCGTCCTTCTACTAATGATGTTAATAGCAGTCGAAAAGGGAAACTTCAGTCGTTTTCATGCAATATTTTCATAACTCCCCTTTCAGGTGGGACAAGCTCGACCTCTAGACTTATCGCGAGCTGGAGATCGAGCATTTGGCGGAGGTGACGTGGCTGATGAAGCTCCGAGATGAGGCAGTCAAGTTCCTCGGCACCGCTTCTGGTTTTGTCAGAGAAGACTACCGAGAAGTGGCGGAGATTACACTCCTGGTACTCGGGGCCCAGCCACGTCGTGGCACACACTTCATGCGCCCAGGAGCCTACCATCATGCGAGGTGGATGGCCAAGGTTGGTATTTTGAATTAGAAGTTAAATATTGTATTGCCTTCTGCAAACAGCCATTTGAAGTCCCTACCAGAAAAAAATAAGAAATAATTTACCATTAAACAAACTTATATGGAGTGGTATCGGTATTTATACATCACAGTGCGTATTCGTTTCAGATCATCTACTACACGAATCTCCTGATGTTCAGCGGTCAGCTGGAGTTCGACGACGAGCTGGTACAGAAACTTCAGAGAGTGGTACTATTTACTGCACTCCTCTACGCACCTGCCTGGCTGGCGGCTCCTGTCGCAGCTGATGCCCCGCTGAATGACCTTGTGTTGTACCAGCGTCTTCTGCAGTACAGGGCTGTGGATCGCGAGATTGCAGAGGCTTCACTGGCAGTGATCAGGCGGCACTTGTGGTATCTGAGGCCTCAGACCGTCGTTTTCGCCCTCTGCAGTGACAAAGTGGAAGACACTGTGAAGCACGAGATGGCAAAGTAGCTGTGCCGCCTCACTGTGCCCGAGGACTTCACGTATGACAACGTCTCGGTTGATGACACGACGCACCTTCCGGACCTGATCGATGAGTCATCGTGGTTCGTGTTCACAGGCCTGCGGGTGTGCGCGTCTACGTGGCTCACTCTACCGGTGAATAAGTGGGATCAAGATAAGAACTAATGTGATCTGAAGAATGTCATCTCGCATCTGAAAGTTACCAACGACATGGCAGAGAGAGGGATAAAACTGATAGAAGATTACGCGAACACTGTCACAAAAGACGAGTCACAGCTGCAGGGTCTTCTTCAGCTCGTGGAAAAGAGCCGGAAAGAACTCGGTGACTTCAAGAAGTCGTCACTTGCCAAGATGACGTAGCGCAAAGGGAAAGGGAGTTAGCAGATAGAGTACATGGCGCACGCCTTAAGATGACGTGTGTTCTAGCCACGATTCATACAGTTTTTGAACCTAGTTAGGGCCAACCGGTGTAAGTGCCTTTAGTGATATCGGTAAACCGTTTTAATACAAAATACATTTGATCTTTCCTTATTCGTTTTATCTTATCCTAAAAAGCAGACAATGGCAGACAGCATATGGAGGTACGGGGACAAATACGGTATTTTAAATTTTAATGCTATCTCAAGGTGAGTATAACTTCTAAACCACTTGTCCTATCAACTTGGTAAGTATCTGAGAGGATTTCTTTCACTGAGAGGATTCAGAAAATATGGTAATTTGATGATTTATCTTTATTCAGTAAAAAATTGTCAATTTGGGCAAATTTCCAAAATTGAAATTTTCAAGGTCGATGCGCGACCCCTAAATATTGATCGATTTTGGTAAAAATGGTGTCAGTGTACTTCCACTGAACCAAATCATGGGAAAAATTTGACCAGCTATAATTTTTTGAAAAAAGTGAAAAGTGATCCACCCTAAATTGTACATCCTTCTAAAGGCCTGGAAACATACTCTAACCACGCGCACATCATTCATGCAATAACGCTCACATTCATCAGCTATATTATCATGATTAGATTGATTAAAACTGTTGTAGTATCGGTCAAAATCTTCACGTTCATCCGCACTCATACATTCATTGATAAAGTAATGTTTGAGTGGAGGTAGTCCTACGCAATTTAAAGTTTCGCTAGTGAGGAATGTATTAGGGAAATATCCTTTTGAAACTTCAGCGGCTAAGCCCATCACCTTGGGTAGCTTTGCTAATTTACAAGGTGTGAATAATAAAGTGTCTTTAAATTGTACATTACCTCTTATTTGCATCTGTATTAGTTTGTTGCCTCCTTTCAAGGGATCACCTGTAAATATCTCAGATGACTCGTGCTCAAGCAACTCCTTATAAAGAAACTGTGTTAAATTTTGCACCGTTATGGGCAAGAATATACACAGTCATTTTTTTGAATTTGTCCGCTTATTTGACAATATAGGACACAAAGAGTTTCACAGGGCCCTTGTGGACATTCGTTTTAAAAACGTTTGTCCGTTTACCACATTTGTGAAACTCATTACACTCGATCTCCATACATTCATCACAGATAGTCTGGCTTAGAAGTAAATGTGGAATAACCTCTTTGGTTTCAGCGTTCGTGTATGTTTCTATATCGTAGTACAGAGTTATACAAGGGCTATTTTTAGGCTTAGCGTCTTTCATATAACATACATGCTTTACTTCAACTGCCTTATATTTCTCATGACATGTAGAACAGTGAATTTCATCACATTTATGTTTGAAATTCCCCCAATTAAACATCATATGAAACATACCACATTCACAGATTCTCTTTTTCTTGCACGTGCCAATTGATTTATGGAGCTCAAAACAGTTATTATTGAAAAATGTGCGTCTACACATATCACAATCCCTCTTCTCAGCTTCAACTACGCGGCCTTCACATTTAGAGCTTTTACACTGCTCACATACCATGAGGCAATCTTTACAATGTTTCACTGTATCATCCGCAAACTCGATACACCCCTTACACAAATCATGATGTCGCCCATATTTTCGACTTTCATCATAACTCGTGTAAAAAAGGTTCCTTATATTGTGGATAGCGAGGTACGTTGTCCCTGACAGCCCTAAAATAAGTAGGGGTCTTGTATGATCTCTCATACAGCTTTTAAAAAGATACACAGTCCAACGACGATCATCCATTCCAAATACAACTATACGAACCCTCATTTCCTGTTCTGCCCTTCTCAGCTCCTCAGGACCCATATTAGAGTCAAACTCAAGTTTACAGTCTAGAGCTAGTTTATGGGCACGCTCCACTACCGTTGGCAACCAAATTTTTTGGGCCCGTTTATTTAGTACAGTAAATATACAAGCTTAAACTACTGCTATAAAGCCGCAACCACGATCGACGTTTATATGTCACCTATAAATAGCCTGAGAATTGAATTTAAGAGTATAAGGTGTTGCACTATGACCCGCAACACGGAATACACGGTCAATATTTAACGTGAAGGTGTCCATATTGAAGGCTATACTACTTTGAGAGGCCTGCGTTATACGGCCTAATATATACTCTATATATTCATCTGCCAAGCGTCTGAACGGTATTTCTACCCAAAAATCATCTACATCTCCGTCATCTGACCCGAACCCGAAGGACAGCTCGTCCTGACTTCACGTTCGTCACGGTTCTGAAGGGCAAGCTGTACAATACGTTCAACTATGCGCCGTAGTCCGTGTTCAACACCGTTGGTATACATGGATCTCGGATCAACCCTGACTATATACCGATTTCTAGTCAAGGTTGGGGTGGGGGTAGCGGTGCGCACCAACTCGAATGTTATACCATCCTCTACAGAACGAGAAGCTGCTGCGGCTGTGGAGGATGTACCTGGAATTGAACAGGAATATGGGGGTATATTTTTATTTGAGGAACGTACTATTGTGGGGATTGTGTCGTAAGACGTAGAAGGCTGGGGTTCTATTACTGGTGGTCTAACGTGGTGGGTTCTGACGTGGTGGGTTCTTCGTCATGCCTCCACTTTGAATTGTCGCGTGCTACAAGTATCGTTGGTGTGGACTCGGCAATGGGGATGGAGTCTGTGGTCACAACTACACTGTCGTCGGGGTCACCTGTAATATCGATGATGGGTTGCTGTACCTCATCGTCATTCACGGTTCTGTGGGAGAAGAGAAAAGCAAGAGTGTAGAATATAAGGGTCATCACTTAAATATTTATTATATTTTGTAAATTACCCACTTAGGAGTGTGACGTGTTAGAAATGGATTCTGTAGAAAAATTCAGGTTCACGAGCCCATCCACAAGTATTATATCTGGCCCTACAGGATGTGGTTAAACTGTGTTTACTGTATGCTTAAAATCATTAAAGAAAAGGAGATGTTCTCAAAATTTGTGCATAAATTTATATGGTGCTATTCGACGTACAGATCAGTGTTCAACGAGTACCAAGATGATATTTTGTTCCACAAAGGCGAATATGACGTTAATTCGTTAGGGGGAAATGAACATACAGTCATTGTAATTGACGATTTCATGTTGGAGATGTATAAAACGTTTGCCGAGACATTTACAATATTCTCCCACCCTCTTAACATAAGCGTGTTCTTCATTAATCAGAATCTATTTTTCAGAAATATATACATGCGCGATGTGTCGTTAAATACACAATATCGAGAATGGCAAAGAGGCTAAAGAAATACCATGAATTAATAAAAATCGATCATCGACTGCCCGGGGCAATGCAGCAGATGTTTGTTAAAAATATTGACTCCGACTTTTTAAAATGCATCTGTGAACTATGTATTAACGTTATAAATTGCAATGTATCAATGAAACCTCCTCAGAAGGCTCGCCTACGCCGTTACAAGAACATAACACGTGCACTCGCTCGTAAAAGTCAAACTGTGGGGAAGAAAAAACGAATTATTGTACAAAGAGGAGGGTCAATCCTCCCCATCTTATTTTCAGTTTTAGGTCCTTTACCGACTAGATTAATATAATGAAGAAAGTGGTAGTGATTCCACACGAGGTGTGTGCTTCACTGCAAAGTTCAAAGAATCCAGACAAGGTTCTAGAACCCCGTTAAAGCAGGCGTAAAAGAATGGAAAGCTAACTGTTAGCCCTATTAAACAGTAAAAAAACACCTGATGAGAAAAGAATCTTCTTTACCAAGAAGCTCTGCACAAATTTCTTCACGAGTACGAAAATTATAAGAATCCGACAAAGATTCCCGTAGTTATTAGGCACAGTACAGAGAACGATAGACATGGTGACATAGGGCCTGTGTCCGACGACAGAGCTGACCAACCAAAGATTAACGGGTCGGCCACACAACATATCGAGCATGTATTAAAAAGCGCCCTCCCACATACATTAAGGAATAAAGGTTTAAGTTTTTATAATCTATTGAATAAGGATCCCAACATACAATTGACCGATACAGGTGAGATCATTGAGGAAGGAGCAAAGGTACAACAAGACTACAACAAATAAATGTTCCCAAAGCAATGATAGGAAATCTGAACAGGTTAAAAGACTTGAAACATGCATCGCACGTGACACAATTGAAAACGCTATTACCCCCGGCGGTAACACCTCCGAAGAGGAGAAAGAAGAAGACAAACAACGATCAACCCTACCCACGTGCCTCTAAAATACGCAAATGGTTAATATATTAAGAAGACGCTTTTGATATTTCTAGCCTAGCCTCCTATGGAGGTGTAGATAGACTGTACAGAAGTGTTTACAATGCTGGAGTAGGGAAAAAAGATGTTGAGAGATTTTTGCGGGATCAGGACGCTCATACACTTCATAAACCTGTGAGAAAAAGGTTTAAAACAGCCAAGAGAACAGCTGCTTCGATTAACTCTATTTGGCAAACAGACATGCAAAGATATTCAGTGTATAACGATGGTTACCGCTACATCCAATTCATAATAGATGTATTCTCTAGATATCTGTGGCTAATTCCTCTGGAAAATAAATCGTCTGACACAGTTGCTAAAGCCACCAAAACGATGTTGAAAGAAAATAGGGTTCCTGGCTATTTTTGTACGGATATGGGGAACGAATTTATAAGCCGAGCTTTTCAGAACATGTTGACAGAGTTTAATATCAGCTACTACACTACCAATTCTATACATAATGCATCTTTAGCTAAAAGAGTTCAACGTACCATAAAGGAACGCATGCACCGTTAATTTACACATAAAAACACATACATATTTCAAGACATTTTGGAATCATTGTCCTCATCCTACAACCGCTCACACCATCGCACAATTGGGACAACACCTAACGAGATTATAGAAAGTGGTGCGCGCACAGACTGATGTGAGAAGATATGAAACACTACCACCACACTGCACGTTTCAAAATCAATGATTATGTAAAGCTCTCGCGTTCGGGAAATAAATTCGCGACGGGATTTGAGCAAGGATGGACACGCGAGATTTTTAAAGTTAGGGCTATGAAATCTAAAGACGGGATAATGTTGTATTACGTAGAAGATTTCAATAGGGAAGAAATCGCAGGAGGCTTTTACCGCGAGGAGTTGCAGAAAGTGACATTTAATTTAGGAAAAACTGTTTAAAATTGAGAAAATTTTACGAAGCAAAGGTTCAGGAAAGAGAAAAATGCACCTGGTGAAATGGCTAGGATACCCAGAGAGCTTCAACACCTATATAAAAGCTGATGCAATTATGAAGCTTAAATAGTATGCAACATGGCGCCTAACCATTTCAACGTCACACTCCCGTCCTCCTCGTCCCTCTCTGTACACCCTAACAACACACTAGCCAACTTTTTAACAGAACTCCACGGACTCATTGAATTGGGTCGTGATACGTATGAGGTGGGTATATGTGAAATTCAGCTGAATACCCTTCTTTTAAGTATTGATTATAAAGAACCCGTTTTTACGATTCTTAGAGACTGTAATGAGGGTAAAAAAGCCGGGGTAACTCGGGATGAAACCATGCGTACCGCCATGACTGGGGATGCACGGTATTACAGTACAGAAGTAACACTAGGACCGGGTCACTATGGTGCGGTCGAGAATGTTGTGAGAGACTTAAACGTAAGTTTAAAAAGCTCAAATCTTACGGGCGATTTAGTATACGAAATCGTAAACAATGATCCCCATGCATGTACTGTGGCCCTAAAATCGCAGGCTAACCGAAATATTAAAGACCAAAGAGTGTTCAAAATTATGACCGATGGACGATATCGATCAGTCATCCAAAGAGATACATTTCACGAGGCACAACACGACTTGTCCAGCCTAATGTATCAGTTGAAATTGGAGAAAATGGTTGATGGCTATAAACCCCCAGACATGTGCTATATTTACAGCAATATAGTGGAGCACCAGTTTGTTGGGATACCCAGGCACGCCTGCTGCGCATAGCGCACATCCCAACCATAGAGGAAGGAGTTTGAGTATTACATATGACAGGCCCCATTATGTGAATGTCGCAGCTAATCTAATAACCAATATCTCAATATATATAAGAACGATTGAGGGAAAAAATTTCCCATTCGGTAACGGGAGCTTAACAGTGAAGCTGCACTTTCGACGCACTGAGTTATAATGGACAGAAAGCCTTTCACAGTCTATCGAGGTATGAGATACCAGCGTGGTAGTGGACTTGGATCCATTTTTTCAACCATACTACGTACGGCTGTCCCCTTGCTGAAGAGGGGTGCCAGATACCTCGGAAGGAAAGCGTTACAATCAGGTCTTAACACGGCAGAAGACATATTGGCTGGGGCTAAACCTAAAGAAGCTCTAAAAAGACACTTAAAGCGTACACGGGACGAAATCGTCAAAGATGCAAAGAGAAAAATGCGTGGTGGTGGGAAGAAGAAGGGCTGTCCGGAAGAAGGGATTACCACCACGTGGCATTAAACGTAAAAGGATATAAAAAAGAAGTGTTCTAAGCGAATGAAACCTATGGTTGATTTTTTTGACTGATATAAGCTAAGGACATTGATCTCATGAATCATAGTTTGTTTACTACTTGTCGAGAGAGGAGGCACTATTTCTAACTCGTCATGGCACGCTTCATCCATCCGTGTAGTTCACAATGTTGTAAATCGGAGCTGTCCCTCTTTGACATGCCTCCAACTCAAGTTTCTATTGAACACAGTGACTTTATTACAATTAACCCTTTAAACACAATTAGTTACCCGAGTGCCCCTATATAATTCGTGATACCCAGCTCAGGCCCATACTTTTTTGATCCAAGCTCTGTGCACTTGTACGCTAAACTACGTATAGCCCATTCTGATGGAACGGACTGTGATGACAAATATGCTGCATACCCTGAAACAAACTTTCTGCACTCCTTATTCAACCAGTGTGATTTATATTTAAATCAGGTCAACATATCGACAGGAACGGGGTACTACCACCTACGATCCTATCTGGAAAATGTGCTGAACTTTTCCAAAGAAGCGAAGGATACCTATTTAAGTGCCGAGGGCTATCATCAAGCTAAAGACGAAAGTAGTATAAAGGACAAATTTAAAAATTCTAACAAGAAGATTTACGAGTGTTTTGGACGCCTGCATACAGACTTCACATTCCAGGAGAAGTTGCTTGTGAATGGGGTGGATATGAAAATAAAGCTCACCCGCACGAATTCTGAGATTTGTTTAAATCTGGATGCTGATCAAGGAGAGGGAGTAAAACCCGTTGTGGTTCACATTATGGAGACATACCTCCGCGTAAGGCGAGTGAAGTCAAGTTCACAAAAACAAATAGAAATTGAGAAAAATTTACTAAACGCCACAGTAAAATACCCTATTAACAGAGCACAGATCAAACTATACACGGTGTCAGCAGGGTTGGCAACGAAACAGATAGAAAACATCGTCCTGAGAAATCTACTTAAAAGGATATTAATCGGAATGCAGGACCATGCTTTGGTAAATACAAAATATAAAAAGAGTGCCTTTAAATTCGAGAATTTCTGCCTTAAAAATATAATTCTATACATTAATGGCATTGGATGGGTGGGGCTATGGATATGGATTATTCATCAGACAATGTGTTCGCGCTTTGCGCGAGAGCATATAGTAATCTGGCCCATATTGCAGGTGATTGTGATGAACTCGATCAAGAATTCATCGATCAATTTAACCTTTTTCCGTTTGACATCACACCTGACTTATCTGCTAGTGTAAATACACACTTAATTCCCAACAGAGTGGAAACATCTCGGTCAGATTGGAATTCGCCAAGCCTATAGACGAGCCTATAAGTGTACTAGTATACCTCGAGTCACAAGCCCTAAGAGAAGTAAACAACTTTAGGAGTGTTGTCGCTGACTTTTAAAATGGATGCGAATACATTTCAGAGTGATGAATAGTGAACGAATCACACGTTCAAAATTTATCGGTGTGTTTGCGAAGAATGTAACATTGAAATTGCTAACTACGAGAGATTGCGGTAACCTTATTGTGAACACAGATGTTATTGGTAGTGAAGGGATTCATTGGTCTGCAATCTATTTTAAAAATAGGGACCGCATGTACTATTTTGAGTCACTCGGCACTCAACCCTGGAGTGACCCTGTTATTGTAAAATTTCTCGATCAGATGCATATCCCCGAAGTTGTATGGAATCCCTTCCGGCTACAAGGACATTTTAGTAATACTTGTGGGATGTACTGCCTTTCATTTCTCATGTATATGTCACGTGGTAAAGAATTTATAAATTTTTAAAAATTATTCGACCGGCGCCACACTCAACGAAACGACGAAATGGTATGCAGAGAGATACAAAGCCGTTTTCCGATTGTGCTTACTCGTTCTATAGTATGATGTTTTTTTCATGTATATATATATATATATATATATATATTTGTAACCAATAATTTAGTTTGTATATTCTGTAGCTTAATAGGGGCGGATCCAGCCTTCTGGGCTGACCGTCTTCCAAAATTTGAAAAGTAAAAAGTGCGTACGGAACTATTGTAAATCGTGAAATTTTCTCTAGCACCTTTTTGACAGAAGTACATTTTCAAGTTCGTATAACATATTTTTAAATGAAATGAAAGATATAAAAATAAAACAATGGAAAATTACATCATATTTATAAAAATATTATATAATTAAATATTATATATATTATATATTATTAAAATATCATATGATAAAAAAATTCACTGAAAATTCTGACCCTCTTCCGGAAGATGGTTGAAGACGGTCTAAATCCGCCCCTACTTAAGATGGTTATTGTAACAAAAACATGATTTATTTCATTTTATAAATTGATGAAAATACATTGTGTCTTCTTACCCGAAAAAAGGAGCGAAATAAAAAAAAATATTTACATTATTTCGTTAATGATGTGACAATAGCTGGGTTGACTGCTCGGTAAATCTTCCACCTCCGTTTTCAGGTCCACGACATGGGTTTCTTCAAAACGAAACGATTGTATAAGACGTGTCAAATCCCCATCGGACCTTAAAGGAGAAAGCATAATTAACTAGTTTAGACTGAATCTTTTTTAATAAAGACCCAATTGCTTAAAACATATTCAGAGTATACATATAGTAAGAGTATTACAATGCGGAGATATCTTTGAACCGCTCAGAGAAGTTCCTTCAAGAGAAAATGCCGAATAACATTTATTATGGAATTTACAAAATTATTTAAAACATGCAAAGGATTGCTATAAAAAAATTCAATGAATCAAAACAGGACTTGAGCATAATATTAATTGCAAACTAATCTATAATTTGCGGATACCTAAATGAAGCATTTTTAAAGTGATGAGATGAATTACTACAACCCTCCATACATAAATCCTTAAATGCTCGCAGCCTACGAAATAAAATAAATGAATTTTTTTCTTTAATTGCTTGTAAAGACTATGATTTAATTGTGATAAATGAATAGTGATTTAGCACTGAAACACGTGACTTTGTAGGGGATTATCAAATTAGAGGTTATAGACTTTTTGTTAAAAACAGAATAGGTAGGCGAGGAAGCGGTGTTATGTTGTATATCAATGATAATATTGCGAACGTTATAGAAGTAAAGCACAGAATTCGATTATAGCAGAACTTAAATTGAACGATTTCAAACTTGTTGTGGTTACATATCGGCCCCCCTAATCAAACAGCTGATACGGACGAAGTGTTATATCGTGAACTAAAGAAAATAATAGGTAGTGAGCAGGCCTTAGTTATGGGTGACTTTAATTGCGCCAACGTGAATTACGATACAATGCAGGGTGACGCGGAAGGCAATCGTTTAGTTAATTTTCTCGAGGATAGGTTTCTTATTCAAAAGGTTGGGAACCTACGAGGTTGGACAGTATTTTAGATTTAGTAATAACTACGGATGATAGGCTAATCATGGATCTTCAAGTAATAGAATTGTTAAGCAATAGCGATCACAATATGGTAGAGTTTGTCCTCTCATTAAGTCACTCGAAACCAGTTAACTGGACTAAAATTCCTAACTTCCAGCACGCAGATTTTTGTAAACTTCGAAATGAGTTGTCACACGTCAATTGGGAAAACGTAATGGGGATCTCCAACGCAAAAGTAATATAGGAATCGTTTGAAACAGTATTTAGGACCATAAATGAAGAATGTGTACCGTACAAGATTAAGCGTGCGAAAGTAAGCAACAAGCCCTTGTGGTTTACTGCTCGAGTAGGAGATATTATAAAGAGTAGAGATAGGGCTTATAGGCTACATAAGTGCGATAAAGACAATTTGTGGTTACGAAACAACTACATATCTCTAGGGCGTGAAGCGAAAATTGTAATAAAAAAGTCCAAACGCGAATTTGAAATCTCCATAGCTCGTGACGGCAAAGAAAACCCCAAACGATTCTTTCAATGCGTCAACAATAGGAATCCAGTAAAAAGTGTCTTGGGGCCGTTCAAAATTTTAACGGAGATCTAGTTTCTGAAAAGAAGCAAATGGCTACCTTGCTAAACTAATTTTTTACGTCAGTTTTTTAGAAGATGTAACGAATATCCCCACGGTCATAGACATAATACCTTTTGATAATAGTAATACTTTGGATAATATTGTGGTTAGTGAAAAGGAGGTAATGCGCTATATTGATAAAATGAAAATGCGTAAATCACCGGGTCCGGATTCCATATATCCCATACAACTAAAAGAATTAAAAGAAAGTATTGCTGTGCCGCTAACAAAGATTTTTAATGCGTCTATTTCTGAATGGTGCGTACCAGATAATTTCAACTTAGCAAGTGTAACACCTATCTTTAAGAAAGGCAATAAAGGTGCGGCGGGAAATTATAGGCCAATCAATTTAACGTCTCTTGTAGGTAAGCTACTGGAATCAATAATTAGGGATCGTATAGTCGAACACTTAGAATTGCATAACTTCGTTAGAAATACGCAGCACGGTTTTAGGCGAAACAAATCTTGCTTAACTAATCTTTTAGAATTTTTTCAAAGCGTGGTTGAAGTTTACGATAGTGATCGGGTGGCTGATGTAGTGTATTTAGATTTTCAAACAGCGTTTGACATCGTACCGCACAAAAGACTCATTGAAAAAACTAAGACTCAGAGAACCAGTTGTGTAGTAATAAATTGGATAGAAGAGTGGTTGCGAGGTAGGAAACAGAGGGTGGTCGTTGATAGAGCGGAGTCTTGTTAGGTTAATGTAACGAGCGGCGTTCCTCAGGGTTCTGTATTGGGCCCCTTGATTTTTCTTATATATATTAATGATTTAGATGTCAGCCTAGTCAGTATAGTCTCAAAGTTTCCGGACGACATGAAGTCGGGTGGTAGGGTGATTAATGACGAAGATAGAGGTAAAATCCAGGAAGATCTGAATAAAATCGTTGATTGGTCATTCACATGGCAAATGAGATTTAACGTCGATAAGTGCAAAATTTTACATATAGGTTCGCGTTATGGTAATTTTGCGTATAGTATGTCAGGGAAGGAGTTAGCAAGCGTAGAGCAGGAAAAAGATTTAGGAGTTATAGTCACTAGTGATTTAGAAGTGCCGAAACAAAGTACAGGAGCGGTCAATAAAGCGAACAAAGTGGTAGGTTTTATAGCTTGGAATTTTGAGTACAAATCGCGTGATATTATTGTTCTTTATAAATCTTTAGTTTGACCCCATTTGGAGTACGCGATCCAATTTTGGAATCCGCATATGCGAAAAGATATAGACAAAATCGAAAGAGTTCAAAGACGAGCAACTAAGGTGATTCCGTCGCTTAGGTCGAAGTCGTACGAGGATAGACCTAAGGAGTTAAAATTGACTACACTCGAGTCTAGGAGGCTAAGGGGTGATCTAATTCAGGTTTTTAAAATTATGAATGGGTTCGATAACGTAGATAGAGATAGCTTTTTCGAAATATCTCAGTATAATAGGACTAGAAATAATAGGTGTAAGTTGACAAGTAGGAGGTTCGAGACAGCAGTTGCCAAAAACTTTTTTACGCATAGAATAGTAAATAGGTGGAATAGTTTGCCGGTAGAAGTAATTAGTAGCACGTCTATAAACATGTTTAAAAATCGATTAGATGCATATGTTGATAGATTGGGTATAATTTAAGGTAGTAGAATTAAGGCCTTGTCGTTCGGAACCCACGTAAAATTTTAGGTCCTCTCCACCACCACGGAGGACATGCACAATACATAATTACGAGCACAGGTAGGTAGACCTGCCATTAGTGGATCCTAGGGTCTTTGTTGGTTTGAAACATTATAACTTTATATGATGAAATAATCCAGAACAGTACTCTTTCTCTTAATGCCAGGTACAAATAAATAACCAGTTCGTGAATAATTGGTTACAAAAAATAAAATTACAGGCACATAATTACTTACATTTCTACGGCAGTCCCTTGCGTCGGATCGTCAGGAACGTCATTCCAAATATCATCAACGGTTTGCGTTGGAAATAATCCATCCCGGTCGGCTGCTTTAAAAAGATTAATTGTAGACAACACGACAGTGTCTCCATCTTTATATAAATCCGGTAAACTATAAAGTTCTTGATTCATTACGGAGGGAATGTTTATTCACTGGTGAAAATAACTACTGTGACTCCCACCTGAAAATATTTCCTTTTATATGCATGATCCCCAAGCACCACCCCGAAAGACTAATAGGCAGTTCGTAAGTTTCATGATTGGTTGTCAATGTAACTGGGGGGAACTATTAAATTTTGTGTACCAATCGTAACACCTATATTACGGGTACACGCTTTGGACGTCCTGATTGGTTGACTAATGGTGTCTTTAACTTCTCTCCGTAGATTTAATGCTCACATCTCAAGGTGTATTGCCACTTGCAATCTCTACGACGACAATATTTGCATTAATATTTGCGGCCATACTATTCTCGGTTTTCCCATTTTAGAACCCACCCCTTTATGCAATATCCCTCACCCCTTTGCAACATTGATCAACATTTTCCACTTGCAATCTGTATCACGACAATATTTTACATTATTATTATTTGCGGACATACTATTCGATCCTCAACTTTGATTCATCTATTCGGCTTGACATTTTACTTGCCAATTCTCGCGTAGGAGTGTGATTAAATTGTGTTTAGTTCGTGAAAATGAATGTCTGGTTGGGCTGGTAGTGTAGTAATGTCTAATTAAAAATTAGAATGTTTTGTTTATATTAAAATTATATTTAATTAGAATGTTTTGGTTATAAGAAATTAATAGAGATAATGATGTTAACAAATGTATTTGCGATAAATGATGGTTTTTTTATTAAAATTATAAAATACGAATTGGCAACACAACGCCTAAAAACAAGCAGAGCGAAAGACAAATGGCCAAAAATGAGCAGTCATCGGCCCGCCTCGCATTTAAAAAGGTGTCCTTTCGTGTTAGAATGTAATTGTGAATTTAAATTATTTTTGTCTCTCTCTCGTCTTAAGTATTATAATTAAATTCCCCCTCGCATTACCCCTTTTAACTAAGTCATTTCGGCATCAATAATAAAGTCAGTACAAATGTTAAATAAGTGTATGACTAATCGCAGTCTCCCTTTGCATTGTCTACCGGCTTTCCACTCAGGCCGCGCTACCAAGCATTTATATACAGTACAGCGAAAGCGAGTGAAAAGCGTGTAAAGAGAATGATTAATGGTAGAAGAGAAATTGAATAAAGAGTAGAAAGTAAAGTAAATAATGAATTATAATAATGAAAGAAGTTAAACACGACATTTTTGGTGGCAAACGGTGGCCCTAAAATTATATTTACTACGGGGCTTTCCTACGGGCTTAATATTTCGGTTAAAATTGTTGCTACCGGTATTATAGCATTCATAAATATTCTGTTTCGATTATTTAAATAGCAAAATGCAAAGTGTACCCATTTGCAATTAAATTTCGTTTTTCATTCCTTAAAAATTCATTGTAAATGTAATTCAGTATGGCGTCTCACTTTCGAAATTCCAAGAGTGTCTTTGTAATTTTCGCGCACGGACAAATTTTTTTTTTTTTCTTTTCGTTGGAATCTCGATTGTTTTCAAACTGACTCACATTTGCCCTTCTATGGAGTCGGACTCTGTCGCGACTCCATTTGAGTCTGAAATTTAATTTGAGAGTCGTTTGTTTCTTCTTCGCGCTGTTTCTTTCGTTTTCGTTCGGTCAGAGAGACATTTCAAAATTGAAAAACGCGGCCCGGTGACTCATTTATTTTCATATCTTTTCGTTCAACTTTTTTCATATCTTTTCATTCAACTTTTACTTGTCTTACAGCCTACCTTTTTGTGTTTACAGTTTTTTTTGGCGTTTCATTTTCTGAATTAGTAATAATTGTGATGAAAATAATAATAATAATGATTAGTAAATAAATTTTTACACTTAATTTATACGAATTACATTATCTTAGTTGTTTAAATGGATTGTGGCATGCATTTTTATACGGTAAGATTTAAAAAGGTTGTGCGTAATTTGGAACGCATTTCTAGGTAATGATATATATATATATATATATATATATATATATATTATATATATAGTAGAGCATTATAAGATATTCAATGAGTAACAAAAACTTTTCAGAATTTATTAGGTAGTTTTTGAGATTATTCCTTGACTGGATGTATATAATGGTAGGCTTATTTTATTGTGTTATTACAGGCTTTTAGGGCAAGGCCGAAAGTTGGGGTATAATTTTAAGTATCGCTTCGCTTTATAGGTTAAGTTAATTTTAAAGTGAACGTCGAAAAATAATCTTAAATATGCTAATTTATACTGGGTCAAATTCGGACTGTTTAAGTTTATTATGCTTGCCGTATATAAATTGTGTGAGACTTCAAAATAAGTTAAATTTGTTTAATTGAAATAGAGAAATTGTTTCGTAAAATTTTCGATAAATTAATTTATTTTTTTTATTTTTTTTATATACTCATTAATTTTATACTTATATATATATTAACTTATACTTATATATTAATTATATATATAATTATATAGATTTATATACTCATTAATACTTATTAATTTTTGTAGATGGGCTGTTTTTGTTGTCTATCTTTTTTTCTTTTTCATTTTCAAGACAAATTCCGAGTGGTTTTGTATAGTTGGGCTGCTTAAATTTTTTTTTATTTTGAAATTAAATTTTGTGTTAGGGTGAGCTTTTTTTTTTTTGTTCAACGTTTTATTTTGGGTATTGAAAATTAAAAAATGTCTTTTTTTTCGTTCGGGCGTTTGCATAGAAAATGTTACAAAAAATTTTTCCCGATGTACTGCAGTTAAATTTGGTTCGGTTAGGAATATTTTTATGGAGGCTCGCTTCCAACACAAAGCGAACACTCTTCATTATACAATGATTTGTTTTAATTTTTGTTTTGTTTACATAATAGGTTGCGTGTATTTTTGGGTTCATATTATCTGTTCTTACTTAGAATAACGATGTAAATTTGTAGTTTCACTTGGAAAAGATAAATTATAGGATTTTTGTGATTTACAAACCATACTGGGTTTTGTGTTGAAGGAGAGAGTTGTCTCTCAGATGTAATTTGTGAATTACGAGTTTTCTTCCCATGAAATTTAGCTTTTGAAGTTGAAATTATTATTTTAAATTAATTTTCGGTATTAATATTTCAATTTTTTTTATTTAATAACTGTTTTGGAAAATTGTTATTGTTTAAAACTTCAGTCGGGTTTACTAATGCAGTTAAAACATTGGCTCGAGTGTTCACCCGGAGATGGAGCCTTTAGATGGCCAGTAACGTTTATGTGGCGTGTATGAGCTTCCCCCAAAGTGTAAGCGGGTTTGTGATTGTCAGAGATTTGATGACATGAGGTTTCTGGGTTTCATTTTTGTCTTTTGTATTTAAATGTATTGATGTGATTTCTGAAGGTAGTTTGAATAATAATATTTGTTAAATTATAATAACGGTTACTATGTATGGGCGCTTTATATTTCTACTGTACAGTATTGTTTCGTTGCGTTTCATGAATTTTAGTATCTTCTCCGATGTAACTGCCATAAGTGACCTTATTGGTAGCTAGGCGTGATTAAATTTTTGCGGAATTTTGAGATTTGTCATTTTTTTTCCGTGAATTTGGCCACAACAAATTTGTAGTTATTGTTTCGAAGTGAACTGTCGAGAAAATTCGATAAATTAAATATGAAGTGATAATCAGTAGCAGTATAAACGTTTCGAGTAACTTTTTTTTCAAAATTTCAAGAGGCTCGACTTGGAGGCAGCTAAGTTGTATCCAAATTCCATTCATTGAGTTTAGTTGACCCGATAGGTGATCGATCAACAATGAGAGAGAGAAGAGATGAGTAGAGAAGAGAAGAGAAGAGAAACGGAAATGCGCAGGGACTTGGCGCAGGACAGTTTCGGAAGAGAAGAGAGGAGAAGAGATAAAAGAAACCAAATGCGCAGGGACTTGGCACAGGACAATTTCGATGGTCTACTGGTATTTTTCGGGCAGTAGCTGGTTACACTGCTCGATGCCTCACTAAATATGTGTTTTAACACTCGGTAGGCAAGCCATGAGAGCTTGAACGAGTGTCTAAGGCTTTACTGTCCATACAGACATACAGTAGGTTTGTTGCGAAACTGCCTACGGCGAAGTGATCGTTTGAGTATTGCCAGTCGAGAGTCTTTCAGCTTGACGGAAGAGCAGCGTTCACCAACAAAAGTTGAGATGAGACAGGCGAGTTGATTCATCGACTTCTAGAATTGCAAATTCCGTCGAATTCCGGTGCGTGGTTCCCCTTTTCAGTATATCTCCCCCCCCTGATCCTTTTAGAATTGGACGTCTCTCTTTTTTTTTCCGCCATTTGGAGAGAGAGCGGAACCAACCTAAAGCGTGCTGACATGTTGCATGGTGATGCAATCCCTTGCATTCTAGCGAAGTGAGCAGGAGCTGCGATTGAAAATTGAAGAAGTCCGTTGTCAGCGTGCCGATTGTGATCTAAACAACGTCTAGCTATCAATATACTGATTATTATGTAATGAAATTATAAGTCGAAGGGTGCGATAATTGCCCATATTTGTTTTGTTTCGTGAAATAGTATGTGCGCTCTGGTCAGTATTTTATATAAACGTTTTCTTATTTTTTCTAGGTTGCCCTGAGAGTAACTGTATAACTATGTAACTATAAATAATTGTTTCAAATGTAAAGCGATCTTTGATGAGGAATCACTGGAATAGATTGTGAACTTGAAATTTGTGTAACCAATGTTAAGAAAATTGTCCTTTATTTTTTTGGCACGTTATAGATTCATTACAGGTTGTAAATTTGATTATTAGTGTGAAATGTTATTTTATGTAAATGTTGTGAAAATTATAGTTTGTTTTTGATTTTTATAAAATGATACAAAATATCTGATGTGTGGAATTTGTCATTCTAATGATTTCTTGTCCATCTCTAACTTGAATTTGTTAAAGAAAAAAAATTGCAAAATAAATAACTTTGTTGAATAAATAAATAAATTTGTTAAACGTTACTAATAAGTTTTCCTAGTGTAAAACTTATTTTCAAGGGGGTGACGCGAGTGTAGTAATGTCTAATTATAAATTAGAATGTTTTGTTTATATTAAAATTATATTTAATTAGAATGTTTTGGTTATAAGAAATTAATAGAGATAATGATGTTAACAAATGTATTTGCGATAAATGTGATGGTTTGTTTATTAAAATTATAAAATACGAATTGGCAACACAACGCCTAAAAACAAGCGGAGCGAAAGACAAATGGCCAAAAATGAGCAGTCATCGGCCCGCCTCGCATTTAAAAAGGTGTCCTTTCGTGTTAGAGTGTAATTGTGAATTTAAATTATTTTTGTGCCTCTCTCGTCTTAAGTATTATAATTAAATTCCCCCTCGCATTACCCCTTTTAACTAAGTCATTTCGGCATCAATAATAAAGTCAGTACAAATGTTAAATAAGTGTATGACTAATCGCAGTCTCCCTTTGCATTGTCTACCGGCTTTCCACTCAGGCCGCGCTACCAAGCATTTATATACAGTACAGCGAAAGCGAGTGAAAAGCGTGTAAAGAGAATGATTAATGGTAGAAGAGAAATTGAATAAAGAGTAGAAAGGAAAGTAAATAATGAATTATAATAATGAAGAAAGGTAAACACGACAGTAGATAAATGGGCGCCCTCGGTATCCTAGTGGTTAAGACGCTGGGGTGCTGCTCGGAGGTTGAGAGATCGAGTCCGGATGGTGACACTGTAATTTCTTAGTATACGTACAATCCCCGATGAGCCTGGTGTACCTATGTGAGGTGGAGAGTAAAAGAAGCCAACTCACCACTTCATCAGATCAACTTGAGAGGAGGGGCGATAAACTTAATCTTCGTGGAATCATCGCACGTAATAATAATAATAATATAAACCTTTCCATTTTTTTCATTTTCATTCATTCATTTCATTTCATTTCAATAACAGAGACAAGGTAAAGTTTTAACACAATTATGAAGAAGATACCACACAAATTACACGCAAAGAAAAATAGTTCGGATTCAACGTTAAACTGTAGGTCTAAGGCGGGTGACAAGCTTGATCTTTATCAAAATGAACAATTCGGGGAGAAGGAAAACCGATTTAGGTGTGAGTTTTTATGCGTGTCGAGTTTCTACCATTATACATTTTTTTTCCAGAGGTGCTTTCAAAGAAAGGAATGGCAAAAGTAAATAGACACTTAAAATTTTATTTTATGAGAATATATATATATATATAGTGTTTGTGCAATTATTATATTTGAATGCATTTCTCTTTTATTGTTAATTAAATATACTAGCGAGAAGGTGCGAAATTAATTTTAATCGAAAATAAATGAATAAAGGAATCCTCTTCTTGATTTCGTTGAAAATTCTTTATAAAAATAATAGACTTCTCAGTAGACGTGTATATCTTAGGTATTTAGTGCACAAACACCCACCACAAACATCCCCATATTATTTTTCGTTCAAGTTGTGCATAGAATTAACTATTTTGATTGTATATTTATTTTCTATATATTTAATGGAATTTTATATATATATATTTATATATATATATATATATTATATATATATATTATATATATATATATAAGACTGTGTGATGTTAATTAAATCGTAAAGCTAATACAATACAGTCTTATATAAAAATAATACCAAACATCCAGGATCGGCAAGTAGAATAAGGTTGTGTGTGTTTGTGTGTGTTTGTGTGTGTGTGTTTAGCCATGTACAGTCTCTGGAAACTCATCTATAAATAAATAATTAAAATGGTTGGTGTTTTATTTGATTCAGTTTAATTGTATTTCTTTTATTGTTAATATCGGGATTCGTTTAAATAATTAGTTCTCTTGCTGAACAAATTTAAGGAGAAAGACGATCTTGCCTTTAATAAATAAGTAATTAAATTAAATGGTTTTGCAAAGCAAATCATCCTAATAAAGTACACCTGAACATAAGTAAAATAAAAAACATTATTTGGCAACGCATGTACATAAAAATTTAAATAAATGGTATAAGGTTTCAACTCACCCTAATAAGGTACACCTGAACATAATTAAATTAAAAACAATAACTGGTAACTCATCTAAATAAATAAATAAATAAATATATAGTGCTCTCTGGTAACCCCTCCACATATAAATAAGTGACATCTGGCAACTCACGACCCTCTATATAACAGCTGCTTGGCCCCTGGACGCTCATAATGCGACGGGCTCCGGTGGAATAAAGAACTCTCTCTCCTTCTTAGGTTAAGGTTAAGGTTAGGTTTCCCTTTGGGGGGTGAGGACATCCCACCTTCTCCCCCAAAGACCCTCCTTCTTCTCATTTCTCTCCCTCTCTTAGGTTAAGGCTACCCCTTTTGGGGGAGGTCATCTTCCCTTCTCCTCCCGAAGCCCCCTCCCTCCCCCTTTGCAGCATTTATTTGTTGCATAACCCCTTCTCCCCTCTGCAGCATTGATATGTTGCATAACCCCTCCCCTTTCATTGCATAACCCCACTCCCCTTTGCAACATTACTCTCCCCCTTACAACATTGACCAACATTGCATTGCACCATTCCTGCACTCTCCCTTTTTTCGCCCATACTACTCCTGTCCTGTTCACTCCTATGCGATGATTCCACTCTTCACTTCTCCAACCGCTTCCCAAAGCGTCCCTCTCAACAGTCACTATGATTCGCGTAGTGCGGCTATGGAGTACCTGACCTCTGATCTTTCTGCTATCTCTGATTGGGGCAGAGAAAACCTTGTGGCTTTCAGTGCCTCAAAAACTCAGTTTCTCTATCTGTCTACTCGTCACAATCTTCCACTCGACTATCCCCTTCCTTTCAACAACACACAACTCAGTCCTTCCTCCTCTTTTAACATTCTTGGCGTTTCCTTTTCTCGTGAACTTTCCTGGAAAGATCACATACTGTATACTCTCTTTCTAAAACAGCTTCCAAGAGGTTAGGTGTGCTGTGCCGCCTCCGCGGTTTCCTCATCCCCACTCAGTTGCTGGCTCTCTACAGAGGTTTTGTTTGCCCCTGTATGGAGGCTTCTCATGTGCGGGGTGGGTTAACCCACATAGCCGTACTTGACCGGGTGGAATCAAAGGCTTTTCGTCTCATCAATTCCCTGCCTCTTATTGATTGTCTTCAATCTCTCTCTCTCTCTCTTCACCGCAATGTTGCCTCACTCTCTCTTTACTATCGTTATCAAAACGGACATTGTTCTTCTGAACTCTCTAACTGCATGCCCCCTCCTTTAAGGAGAGCAAGCAGTACCAGACTTTCTACACTTTCTCATTCCTTTTCTATCGAACTACAGTATCTAATGCAAGGGTTAATCGGTATTTTGAGTCTTTCATCTACTCAACCATTCAACTCTGGAACAATCTTCCTCAATCCATCTTTCCTCCTGTCTATGACCTTCCATCTTTCAAACGCAGAGTGTCTAGGCATCTCGGAACCCGGACCTTGATTTTGGCTCTCTTCTTCTTCTATGGGAGGGGCGCTTCTACGGGCATTTGCCCTTGACCCCTCCTCCTTCCTGCATAAAAAAAATAAAAAATAAACACGGCCAAAGTGTTAGTTAGATATTTTCTTGGCCTACGGCAAATGAGTTTAATAATTGCAAATTAATAAAAACATGAAGGAAGAACCCCCCCTTGCCCACAGCCGACGCGAAAACTTGTTTTCTAAATCAATCTCAATTTTCTGAATCCTCTCGCTGATTGACTGGATGCTGCTCTAACTGAACTCAGAGTTCGTCCTTCTCCGCCGCGACCTTTTGTATTTGCCTGAAAAACATCTTTCCCAGGTTTCCATGACGCGTCCATTCAAGTGTTCCTTTTTGCATTTCATCACGACCAACTGTAACTTGGAAAAAATCTTAAATTTTCTATTGTAAAATGTATGATTACATCTACCTGTTTATGAGATTTATATCTTGCCAATAAAGCTTATTATCATTATCATTATCATTTACTATCATTATAAATTGTAATTTTACTTATATGCGGCAGTTATTTTATTGATAAATATATAATGGATGAGTTTGTAATGATCTCGCTGAGGAAATATGACGTCGCGAATCGAAATTAGCTAAATTTTCCTGAACTTTACCTTATGATAACAGTTATTCTATTTTATTAACAACTCCCAATTTTTTTAATCCCAATAATATATATATATATATATATAATATATATATATTATATATATATATATATATATATATATATATATATTACAGAAGTATTGCAGTCTACCAAAGACCCGAGGATCTACTCTAGGCTAGCCAATTCTTAAACCTGCTAACCGACGTACTACTTGCGGCGGAAGACTATTCCAAAAATTTATGATAGAAAAAAAAGTTTTGCGTTATCGCGCTATTAAACCTTCTATCCTTAAGTTTAAATCTACTATTTGCGGTTACGCTCTCATTATCTAATTTAAAAAGGTGCTCCAAATTTACATTAGGGGCCGTTCAAAAATTACGTAACGCTAGCTTTGCTAAAACTTGACACCCCCACCCCCTTATTAAACGTTCCGTAACGCTAGACCAGACACTCCCTATTTATAGGGGTTACATAACATCTTAGTGGGTGTCTAGTCTAGCGTTACGGAATGTTACAAGGGGATGGGTGCGTCAAGTTTTAGCCAAAACAGAGTTACGTAATTTTTGAACGGCCCCTTATCAATTGTATTTAATATCTTAAAAATTTCAATAAGTTGGCCTTTCCGACTTCTCTTTACCAGTGAAACAAATCACTCCAATTTGCCAATCTTTGATCATAGCTTTTATTACGAAGGTTAGGTATAAACTAGGTCGCTCTTCTCTGAATTCTTTCAAGTGTTTCTATATCTTTCCTTATATACGGAGACCAGAACTGTACAATAGGGCGGAATGTGAAAAACTCATTTTCGAATTTTCAAATTGGCTAGTGTGGAAATGTGTGGAGTAGTGAGGAATAAGCTGGTATTAAATTTAAAAATCATAACATTAATCTTCAGGTGCCACAATGACCTTCAATATTGAAAAAAATTGAAAAAAGCAGATTTTATACCAATAATTACAGAAGATCCACGATGCCAATAGACAAGAATTTATTCACACTTGTATAAAAATAGCTCAGTCAAACCTTTAAAAAAGTTTCTATTCTCTAAAAACAGTTTTTCTATAGTCAGCTCACTCAGCTGTCACGTGAGTACCTCGGTTCAGTGTAGCTGTCGCTGTCGTAGCAGGTGGGTGTTCTGTTGGCGTTACTCAGATAGTCTAAACTATATTTCTTATATATTTTGCATTTCTGTATTGTGTTGCCCTAAGTTTGCCATGTACTATTAACTGAAATTAACGTATAATTGATATTAGCTCTCTTTTTCAGATTTGTATACTTTCAAAATGTCTCGAGTTTGTGCAAAATCAACCAGGGCCTCAACTGAGTGCCCCATGTTTTACGGGGGAAGATTTGTGGCACAGGAATCTTCCTACATACGAAGGAGTTTTTAAATATTACTTGTTTGTAAGAAACGATTTGAAACAGAATACTAATAAAGATCCTTCAATTATCTCAAATATTAGAACAAGTTGTTGATAAATTGAAAACAATTTGGGAAAGTGCTTCCGTCCCAATTCTGTCAGACAGGCGAATTGAAACAATGTTCAGAAGTCTACCACGAAAAGTATCGTGTCATTATGAAGCCATACCAAAGCAGAAAAAATTCTGAAGCTTACAAAGCAAAGATTGATATGTTCAAAAAAGAAGCACACACGAAACTTTTTGACATTGCAGCGTGCAAGTGCAAAGTACTAACACAATGTTCTTGTCCCAAAGAAAAAACGGTTCCAAAGGAAGAAGTGACGTTCCTCTTAGATCAAAGGAGTGAAAGAAAACTGTTTATTGATAGAGTAGATATTACACTCTCAAAGAAAAAAGCATTACGTTGCTAAGAAAGCAAAAAGAAGCTGTGAGGCTCACCAAAGAATCTTCACAGGAGAAATTGCAGGATACAAATGTTGAATTATCATCATCAACATCAAATAGTGAAAGTGAATCTGGCGAAATATCAGACGATACATTTCCAGAGCCAGTTAGCTCGAACAACCTGAAGAACAATTATTCAAGAAAAGAAAACTACAAATCTACCTTCAGTGGCTACTGCTTGTGACAGGACTGCAGTTTCAGATCGAGCTGCAGCATTCATTGTTAGTGCAGTATTGCAAGATATTGGAGAAGTTTCTATTGACAATACATCTGAAGTAGTGGATAGGAGTAAAATCAGAAGAGAAAGACAAAAAAGAGATCAGAATTATGAAAGATCAAAATCAGGTCCCAATCAGAGGAATCTATTTTGATGGTCGAAAAGATTCTACACTCTTCCAAGAAAAAAAAAAGTCCAAAGTATATCAGAAGAAGGTAACAGAAGAACATATCACTTTAGTGAGAGAACCTGGTTCAGATTATTTGGGCCATTATTCTGTGAATTCTGGATCAGCTGAAGAAATATGTAAAGGAATGTTTGAGTATATTGGAAATAATGACATGAACCTGGAAAACCTTGTTGCCATTGGATGCGATGGTGCAGCAGTCAACACTGGAGAAAAGGGGGCGTTATAAGGCTTATAGAATTGAAGCTGAAGAAGCCAGTTCAACATTTAGTGTGCCAGCTCCATGCCAATGAATTGCCATTACGCCATTTAGTTGCAAAGCTGGATGGAAAAAACATCTGGCCCCCGCGGATTCACCGGTCCTATTGGCAGGGAATTAGAGAACTGTGAGAGTCTTCCTATTGTCGAGTTTGAAAGGATTGATGCTGAGGAACCAACTGTAGACTGTGAAGATCTTAGCACCGACCAAAAATATCTAATTGATATTCATCAGGCCATAACAAAGGGATATTGCTCATCGTAGTCCAGGCAAAATGGCACATTCACGATGACTGACTACAGCAAATCGTTTGCTTCGTCTATACGTTTCAACTGTAAGTCCATCTGAGAACCTCATGAACATTGCTTCTTTTATAATGAAGGTCTACATCCCAATGTGGTTTTCTATTAAGCAAAGTACGTCTTTTGTCAATGGCTCAAAACATGTTTTCAAAACTATTGAACTAACAAGACACTGAATGACGAAGTAAAGGATATTGTAAACCCTGTCATACAAAGAAATGCATTTTTTGCAAATCCAGAAAATATTCTAGCATCAATGATTCATGATGACCGCAGCGCCATAAGAGAATTAGCGTGGAGGCGAATAAAGAAAGCAAGGCAAACAAACAAGGAAAAGTTGTGAGGCGTTTCACAGTACCTGTTATTCAATTTGAAGCTACTGATTATACTGATTTAATTAATTGGCAAAAATGCATTGTCACTGAAACCACCTGTGACAAGACACCTGACAGAAAATGAGATTGAAGAATTCATAGAAAACAAGAGTACCCCTCCATTCGAGAAATTCCCTTGTCATACACAAGTAGTAGAAAGAATGGTAAAATTAGTGACTGAAGCATCATCAAAAGTATTTGGATTGAACGCGCGAGATGGCTTCATAAGATCAACACTTCAGTCACGTAAAAAAATGCCATCATTCGAAAGTAAAGCTGAATATAAAGTTTAAATAAAACGTTAATAGAAAAAAACATGCGCAAGGATGGGTGGTTGGGAGGGCATGGTGGAGCTCGACACGCAGCCACCTCCTCGTGGTGAGTTCTGGATTATTTAGATCATTAATCAAAAGAACATTGATCTAAATAAACTAAGAGCTGCGTAATTCAGTAACTATTTTGGTAATTGGAACACTTAATATATAATAATAACAAGTATTTCAGTTATTGTACTAATGCAGAATATAAGAAAATCATTATATTTCACTTTTTTCGACGGCTTTGTGGCACCTGAAGATATAATTTCGCAGGACTAATATTTATGCACAGTCATTATCTATAGCACCCACATAGTTTCCGCACTAGCCATATTTGAATTTCGAAAAAACGTTTAAAAACCTCATTTTCGATCCGCCCTACTGTACAATGTACTTTAAATGTGGTTTAAATGGTAATATGATGTCTTTAGAGTCGTACTCAAAGTTTCTGAATATAAAACCCCAACACTTTATTAGCTTTCGGATCTTTTCGGTTTGGCGGAGTGCTACAGATTTTTACAAAAATTAGCAAATAAGCTATTTACAGTTTTTATCCTAAAGCAATGTAAGTTAGGTTAGGTTAGGTTCGGCTAGGTTTAGTTAAGTTACGTTAGGAATTAGACATTTCCTGAGGATAAAATTTGTAAATAATTGATTTGCTAATTTTTGTAAAAATCTGTAGCAGTCCGCCAAACCGAAAAGATGCTAGCTTTCTTATTGACTTCGACGCATTAACTTGTCATTTGTTTGTAACTATAACACCTAATGGGCCGTTCAAAAATTACGTAAAGCTATTTTTGCTAAAACTTGACACCCCCACCCCCTTGTAACGTTCCGTAACGCTAGACCAGACACCCACTAAGATGTTATGTAACCCCTATAAATAGAGGGTGTCTGGTCTAGCGTTACGGAACGTTATAAGAGGGTGGGGGGGGGTGTCAAGTTTTAGCAAAACTAGCGTTACGTAATTTTTTAACGGCCCCTAAAGCTGAACTAAGATCTTTACCTGCCATACAATAACTAAACTCTCTATTCTGAGACCCGTTGTGCTTTATTGTGCATTTGTCAACATTAAATTTCATCTGTCATTTATCCGACCAATTATTAACATCATTTTGCAACGCTTTTCTGTCGAGTCTACTTGACCTTTACCGCCGCATTTTGTATCGTCTCCGAATTTCGAAATTTTACTAATCAGATTAATATCGAGAACATTTAAGTAAACAATGGACGAGATTGACCCCAACACAGACTCTTGAGGAACACCGCTAGTTACCCTTGCCCACTTCGACACCGACCCATTTATTACAACTCTGTTTTCTGTTTGCTAACCAGTTTTCAATCCATTTTAATACGTTACCCCTAATACCATGCGCCTGATTTTTTTAAGTAATCGTTTATGCGGGACCGTGTCGAACGCCTTCGCAAAACCCAAGTACGCAACATCCACCGCTGTATGTTGATCAAAAAGGTTTATAATGTTATGAAAAAATTCCAATAAATTGGTTAGACGCGAACTTTGTTTACAGAAACCGTGCTGACTGTTTCTAATCAGGTTATAACTTTCAAGATGATCAACTATTCTATCCCGTAGTATTGATTCTAAAAGTTTACCAACAATCGAAGTTAAGCTAATCGGCTTGTAATTGTCCGCAAGTTTTTTATCCTCCTTTTTGAAAATTGGAATGACATTTGGCAACTTAAAGTCAGACGGTACAACTCCCTCCTCTAACATTCTCTTAAGAAAGTTTAACGAGAGGGGGTATTAATTCGTTCTTAGCTCCTTCAGATGCTTAGGATAAAACAAATCAGGACCCGGTGACTTACTAATCTTTAATTTATTTGTGTAATGAAGAACCTCCTCTTCATATACAGTCGCATCAGTTAACATTAATTCTTCATTTAGGTTAAATATAGATCGTGTTTCTGGTATGTACGACGCGTCTTCCACTGTAAAAACTTGAACAAAGTCATTCAATACCGTCGCTAGTTGTTTCTGATCGCTTATGAAATTTCCACTGGCATCTGATATTTGCCCAATGACCCCCCTAACTGGATATTTATTATTAACCTTTTAGGTTCCTGTGTGCGTTATTTTGCAAGAACTTATTTATACTGATGCTTTGCTTTTTAATTTTGTTTTTAAGACGCCTTCTAAGTATAAAACATACTGAATGAAATTTGGCTGATAGTTTTCACGTTTGTACCTTTTATTGACGTTATTTCGATCTCTAATAAGTGATGTTATTTCACAACTTAACCATGGCAGCTTATTATTAAAGTATACTTCCATATTCTTTTGTCGCACGCATTGGCCATCTACAGTTTCAATTACATTTTTTAAACTCTCGTACATATTAATTGTCACCGTGTCTAATAAATATATATTAGACATATATTTGTGTATATATATGATACACACAGACCGTGCATGGAACAAGGAACTCTTCTGGAACTCTGCATGTTCCATGCACGGTCTGTGTGTATCATAAAACACCTCAAAGGACCATTGTGAGTTCAATCCCATATATATATATATGTGTGTATATATATATATAAAATTCATTCATTCAAATACCATAATTCACTGCATGTCTGTCTGTCTGTCCGTCTGTTTCCTTTTCAGGTCCAAACGGCTGGACCGATTTTCATGAAACTTGGTGACAACACCCTTCTTGGATCCCTGGAGTGTTCATAGCAACTTTTTTTTCAGATCGGGTGTCTCCTAAAAAATTACACCAATTTATCCCCCTCAAAATTTATATGTTAAAGCACGAAACACTTAAATTTCAAGATTTTGGCCCATTCGTCTTAGAATGCGAAACTCAAAATTTTAATGGTTGTTTTCTTTCGTGAGTTTGTTGATCTGCTTTTCTGGATATTAGAAAAATATAAAATTTTATTTCATAGAAGCGTGGACTGGTGGCCTTCTCTATCATTAAAGTCTACAAGTAAACCAAGTCCCAACACGCTTCTACAGAGTTTCATACACTTTCGTGGAATGAAGAAAATCAAGTTGGTGAATAAATTTAGAAAAGAATGTAGCCATCAAAATTTTTAGCTACGCATCGGAACTTCGAAAGCCATGATAGGTAAAAAAAAAAAAGGGACAAGTTGTGGATCTCCTCAGCTTCACTGCTGATTTAAAAAAACAAAGAAGATATATTTTGGATCACCTGAACATCAGGGTCCCCAGCCTTCTTAATTAGCCTTATAAGGCTAACTAACAAAAATATCACGACCTAACCTAACCAATCGTTAGGTCAACTGTACGCCCTTGACGATTGGTTAGGTTAGGTCGTTATATTTTCGTTAGTTAGCTTTATAGGATCTTTTCCGTTTGGGGGCTAGCAGCGAATTTTAATGAAAATTGGTATACTAATGTAGTTTTGGTCACTGATTTTAAAAATAACTTTCTTTATTTGGAGAAATGAAAAACAAACATGTTAGAGCACGAAAATAAAAACCCCCACTAATAGACAGAGTTTATTTCCACGACAGTTTCGACGCCCACTGGCATCCTCCTCGGGTGGATACAGAAACACGAATGAACCAAAACAAGAGGGAAAAGCAGTCCAGGGACCGATTAAAAGATGTCCCGGCGATTGATCCTAAAAGATTTCTACAGATTAACCCCAAACTCCCCCACATTTACGGCCTACCCAAAACCCATAAGATTAATATACCACTCCGTCCCATTATTTCACACAGGGGTTCCTTTAGTTACAGGTTATCTAAATTTCTTGCAGATAAATTATCCCCATTAGTTGGTAAATTTTCAGGCTCGCACATCACTAATTCCTGTGACTTTATTAACAAAGTTATGTCCTTAGATTTAAAACGGGGAAGAATGATCAGTTTTGACGTTGAGTCCTTGTTTACGAAAGTTCCCATTGATGATGTACTTAGTTTTTTAGATAGAAAATTGCCAACATGTAACGTAGAACTAGGCATGCCCACATCTGTATTTTTAGAACTGATAAAACTCTGTGTCACCAATAATGCCTTCTCCTTCGGTGAAGAATTTTATTTGCAACGTTTTGGTATGGGAATGGGGTCTCCTTTATCCCCAATACTGAGTACATTATACATGGAGTACTATGAGTCGGAATTGTTGCAAACAATATGTCCCAGGAATCTAATTTGGTTTCGTTATGTACAGTAGATGATATTTTCTCATTTTGGCCTGACCACTGGAACAACTTTGACACTTTCTTTCAGTCATTAAATAATCTTGTTCCCTCTATTAAATTTAAATATGAATGGGAGAACGACAAACAATTACCTTTTCTAGATGTTTTGGTCATTAACGAAAGCGGAAAGCCCAATTTCACGGTCTATAGAAAACCTACTCATTGTAATTCGTACATTCATTATTTTTCATATCATGATGAAGGGGTTAAAAGCTGAATTATTTCTTCCATGTTTCTAAGAGCACTCAGGATTTGTAGCCCACATTTGCTGGACCCGGAAAATTCAAAGATTTGGAACATTTTTAAGGATTTAAAATATCCCGAGTGGTTTATCAGTAAGGCGTATTTTAAAGCCAGAAAATCTTTTTATGCCCCTCGGGAACCTTCAGTTAACCAAAAACAATATGTGAGTTTGCCTTACATTGCCGGCTTAGAAAAAGTAAAACCGTTGACGAAAGATTTTAAGTTTGCTTTGGCGTTCAAATATTCGTCTACCGTGAAAAGTAAATTGGTTAGGAATAACGTGGCAAAAGAGGAACAAGCCTGCGTCTACAGCATTCCCTGTAAAAGTTGTGATTTAGTATACGTGGGTGAAACTGGAAGAAATATTGAAACCCGTATTAAAGAACACAAATATGCCTTCAGAAGTTGTAATACTAATAATGCCATTTTTTATCACGCCAGCCAAAATAATCATGCTATAGATTGGGAATCAAGTAAGGTACTTTATAAATGTAATAATTATGTCAAAAGAAAAATAATAGAATCTGTGTGTATAGAAAAAGTAGATAATTTTAATTTGTGCGAAGGTACTTATAAGTTAGACCCTTTAATGAGATTCTTGGTCAAAAAATCCCTTACGGAGTCGTGGGAATGTGTTCGAACCTAAGTGTGAATTTCTTAAATGTCTCTGGATTAGAATGTTTCCTTACTCGACTTTAGTAAATGTAATAATGGAAGTAATAAATATGGAAGTAATAAATGTGGAAATAAATATAAATGCAACAGATGTAATAATAAAGGTAATATTATAAATTTAATAATTAGGGTAAAGGTAATAATAATAAATGTTAAAAAATGTAAATGTAATAATAAATGCAGTAATTATGTCAAAATATTAGAATCTGTATGTATAGAACAAGAAGATAGTTTAAAATTGGGGGAATGTACTTGTAAGCGGACCCTGTTATAAAATGCCCTTCCAGTGTCGGGAGAACGGTATCTAACCTAGGTGCGAATTTCTCATTGGTTTCTGGATTGTTTCCTAATCGGCTTTTTTCATTCGTTTTTCGGTTTATAAGTTCTGTATAATAAACAATAATGTAATAACCAATGTATTAATAAATTTATAATTTCTGTAATAAATAATTATGCAATATTAAATGTAATAAATTTAATAATAAATGTAATAATTATGTAAAAAATATAATAGAATCTGTATGTTTAGAAGAGGAAGATAGTTTTAAAAAAATTTGCGCGAATGTACTTAATGAAAATGCCCTTCCGGTGTCGGGAGAATGGGATCTAACCTAGGTGCGAATTTCTTAACGGTCGGTCCCTGGACTGCTTTTCCCTCTTGTTTTGGTTCATTCGTGTTTCTGTATCCACCCGAGGAGGATGCCAGTGGGCGTCGAAACTGTCGTGGAAATAAACTCTGTCTATTAGTGTGGGTTTTTATTTTCATATTTTGACCTTCACGTAAAAAAAAGTGAAGTTTTTTTGCATTTATGTTAGAGCACTTTAAATAATGAATGTGTTTTTAACGAAAATATCATGACTTAACCTAACCAATCGTCAAGGACGTACAGTTGACCTAACCGGGCAATCAATTGACCTAACCGGGCATTCAATTGACCTAACTGGGCATTAATTCTTGATTCGGATCACTTTAACATATTGCTTCCCAAAGCATTCGGGAAGCAATATGTTAAATTGATTAACATTGGGAAGCAATATGTTAAAAAGAGAAAGGTTGGTTGGTTAGAAAGAGGGTGGTAATCTAGGAGATAACCTACCGACCATAAACAAAGCTGTAAATGCCCTAACTGGGCATTCTTTATATATTTAATGTAGGTTAACTGAATGCCCGGTTAGGTCAACTGTACGCCTTTAATGATTGGTTAGGTTAAGTCGTGATATTTTCGTTAGTTTTAACGAAAATATCACAACTTAACCTAACCAATCGTCAAGGGCGTACAGTTGACCTAACCGGGCATTCAGTTAACCTACATTAAATATATAAAGAAAATGAAAGGATGCAAAAAGGAGCTACTCAACTCGTACTCGTGGCAAATGATGTGGCGTGACCGATTCTTCCGAAATCCATTTTTTTATTTTGTGTGACCATGTAGCGCAACAATTCTAATAAATTTACTTTCAATCTAATATTTTAACATGTTATCATTTACTTTTTATGCCTTTACTTTATTAAAGCGAACATATTTTATCGCACTCCTTATCCTAAATATTGGGAAGCAATATGTTAAAGTGATTAACACTCGGAAGCAATATGTTAAAATGATATACACTGGGAAGCAATATGTTAAAGAGAGGTTCCTGGGAAGCAATATGTTAAAGTGATCCCTTGATTTTTTCTGCTACTTTTACAGATCTGAGGGATCCTTCAAAAAACGTATTCTTCGTAAAGTTGCACTTTTTACCATTTGACCGACGCTTTTGGCAACGAAAGAACTGGGTATTTTTATCGAAGGAACACACTTTCCCACACTTAGAGCACTTTTTCATAAACAGTAGCAGTTTGTGATTCTGGCTAAATTTAACACAATCCTTTATAACTAGTTTAAGCTAGTTAAAAATACATATTAATTATTTAAAGTGCTCTAACATGTTTGTTTTTCATTTCTCCTAAAAAAGAAAGTTATTTTTGAAATCATTGACCAAAACTACATTAGTATACCGATTTTCATTAAAATTCGCTGCTCGCCCCCAAACGGAAAAGACCCGCCTTATAAAGCTAATTAAAGAAGGCTGGGGGCCCTGATCTTCATGTGATCCCATATTTTTTTTAGATAATTTTATGCACAGAATGTTGGCCTTTCTTAAATGTGGAAATTAACCAAAACGAAGATATTTAAACCGTAACCTAACTAGTGATGTGAGTCGTTTTTTATTGTGTCGTTTTTTTTGTTTTTTTTGTCGTTTTTTTTGTTTAAAACGAAGGTAGTCTGTTTTTTTTGTTTTTTTTGTTTTTTATTGTTTTAAACTTATTCCATATTTTTTTTCCTTTAATCTAATAAGTATATTAGTATTACCTATAATTTACTATACTACCATGCTTATACGGTTATACCTAGTATATATACTATATAGTCATCTTTTAGAAAAATTGAATCACGCAAAAAGTATATAATAGAAAGGAAAAACAAACCCTCATTTTTTATATGTATATATATTTTTTAACTAGAACATAAAACATTCTTCCTCGTTTCAAACAATATACATAATTGTGATTGGCAAGAGTACCAGTATATATATTCCAGATAGAAAAGGAAAATATTCACCTTTTTTTGAACCTTTTTGTTAACCTACATTTCCATGGAAGAATCATCACTAGATTGGGTAGAGCATATATGCTAGTTTCAATATCACAGGTACTGGTATAATATCCATAATACTGGTATAAAACAATAGATATAATTGTGATTGGCAAGAATACCAGTGTGTGTGTATATATATATATATATATATATATATATATATATATATATATATATATTCCAATAGAAAAATAAAAAAAATATAAATATTCATCTCTTTCTTTAACCTTTGTGTTAACCTAATGCTGTTTAACTTTCATTATCTGATTCTATTTCCATTGAAGAATCATTATCACTAGATTGATTAAAGCAAATAGTTTCAATATCACAGGTACTGGTATTTATTGCAGATTTGGATGTTGACGAAGCCAATGTAGCACCATGTTTTACTTCACTTTCTTGGAATTTGCATTTTGGGATATAAATACTAGCTTTGCTGCTCTGTCTGTGCTTAATTGGTTTCTTTTGGCTGTATGGATATTACTGTATGTGCTAAATGATCTCGGAGGTAATGAAAGGGCGAAATAGAGGTGTATGAGTTTGTGTAGGTATATATGTGAGTATGCATGCGTATGTATCTGGAATTCTGGATGTATGCATGTGTATGGGGTATACAATAGATATAAATGTGTATATAAGTATTTATGTATATATTGGTATATATGTATATGGGTGTATGTGTATGTATATATATATATATATGGATGGTCTCGTGGGGGGGGGGGAATATGTCATCGCGGGTCTAAAGGATAGTTAAGTGGGAGATTCAAAATCCGAGGCATGGATGGGAGAGTCCTGGGAAGGTTGGACAATGGGCAGTCAGCTCCCAGCCAGTGTTCTCGCAAGTTTAATGGATCTCAAGATACAAGACTTTCAGTGCAAGAAAGAGGCCAGTTTTTTCTGTAAATAGGCTGAAAAGGACATTCTATACTGGTACCATATGGCCTATTTTATTATTTATTTATTTATTTTTATAATATATATCATTGCAAAAGTATACCTTATAATTAAATTGGCAATATCTATATTAATTATTAAAAAAAACAAAAAAAACAAAAAAAACAAAAAAAAAAAAAAAAAACGACAAAAAACAAAAAAAAAAACAAAAAAAACAAAAAAAACGGTTTTTTTACATCACTAAACCTAACTAAAAAAGAACGTAAATTATACCCACCTCTCGCTTAAATGAACGCAATATCTTCACACAAAAATCATACGATATCTTACTTCGAAAGTATACAATACCCTTTTCATAAGCTGCTAGGTAGGGCTCATTTAAGCAGTTAAGATATCGGTTGACTTACAGTAAAGATATATGAAGAATTTAATTGAATAAAGTTGCATAATAGATTGCACACAGAAGAAGATGGAAAACATTTTTTACGGGAGTGGTACATAATACCAAAAGAAAAGGAATGATGTAGGAAACATAAAATGGTGATCAAAATTGTACATAATAATTGGTATGGAGGTGCCAAAAGAGTGGATGTAGTAAAACAGTTTCGGTACGAAATGGAACATGGTTCGAAGACACCCATATTCCATAATCTAAGATTATTATGTTTATTTATCGCTGGGCAAACGAATACACCACCATAAAATTTTGTGATCATGAGCTCGGAATTAAAACTGACGCGGTAATACACTATAACAACTATTTAAGAGAGGTGAATTGTACTATCTTAGCCTAACCTAACTTAATCTAACCTAACCTAACGATGTTAAACGACATTTCAAACTTTTCTTTAAATGCTACACTAACCAGATACGTATACTGTAGTTTACTTTCTATTTTAATTAGGCTAAGGTTGATATATTTTAGTTTTGGTTAATTTCCCACTTAAGAAAGACTAAAATTGAATTCTGCACATACAATTACCTAAAAAAAATTATATCTTTTTAGAAAAAATCAGCTGTGAATGAAACCGAGATCATATATATATATATATATATATATATATATATATATATATATATATATATATATAACCTTTAACCTTTGGTTATCTTCCGCCCGAATTGTTCATTCTGACGAAGGTCAAGCTTTTCACTCCACCTTAGACCTACAGTTTAACGTGGAATCCGAACCACGCCCCATCAGCAGCCCAGCGTCTTAACCACGAGGCCACCTAGGGTACCCATTTATCTACCAACCACTTTCTTTATTGTGTGGAAGGATGAACAGCTGGGTTTTGCTGCGCGCCGGCTGCCGTCGGGTCTCAAACCCGGAGCCGATGGATTCGTAGTCAGCGACGCTAACCATTACACCACTACACCACCACCGATATATATTGTGTGTGTGTGTGTGTGTGTGTGATGATTGTGCGCATATTTACAAACTGTATAAGATAATCAATGAATATTTACACTTATGCGCAAATTAGTTGCAGGTAATGGTACAAAGCGATAAAGTTACTTGTTACAGGATGATAAAATGATTAAAGGCAAATGACTCTATATAAACGATTCATGAAAGAGGGATGAGTTTCTCCGTTTGGCTTAACTGATGCTTGAGAGATCGTTCTGATTTACCGAAAAGAAGAAGAGTTTAGAAATATTACACGAGGAGAAATACATTGTGTAGAGAACTATACTAGTATATATATATATATAGTTCAATATACTGTAGTTATCAAAGTATTCTTGTCCTTCTCCCTCGCACTATAGCGAGTGAGTGCCAAACCACTTAGTAGTGCGGGTGCATTTAAGGAGAGAGGGAAAAAGGGGGAGTAGAAAAGAGGGGGAGTGCCAGTGCCAAGGAGAATGCCATCGGCAAGGAGAGTGCCAGCGGCAAGGGGATGCCAGCCTCCAAATTAAAAAAATTAATATAGAATAACCTAACCTAACTTAAAAGTAAAAATTTGAATATAGAGTAACTTAACCTAACTTACAGAGTATAGTAACCTACCCTAACCTAATGTGTGGCAGTTCCAGTTGAATGTAGACTATAGTAACTAAACTTAACCTATAGCCTAACCTATTTCTCCACCCCAAAATGTATTGTTCTTGATAAATTTATTAATTTGCAATGCAAAAAATTGCTTTTATAATTATTTTTCACAGCCCGTTACACAAAAACAACCTCAAAAAATTGCACACCAAGCATGAATTCCAAAAGCTTTCCAAATATACAATAATTAGAATGGTATTTTTCAGTCCAATGTTCGGGTAAACAAACATTGGGTTCAGATGCAGGTTCAAATGAAGAAACAGTTGTTTTAGAATTCAAAACACAATTAGTTCAAAGCCTACTAGTAATATGTAATTGGTCTATGTGCAAATAATTTCATACAAATAATTATCGACAGAAATTTTAATCCAGAGAGTCCTTGGCATTTACTTTGAGTCCAGCTTCGCAAGTTTTGACCAGCTGGCTTTGAATGTGAAGCTCAGTTTTGATGGCTGTGGTATTTTTATAAATCTATGGACTGTCTGGCTTTTCCTCGATTTCACAAAGAATATGAAATTTTGTACAATCGTGATTTGACTAGATATAGGTAGACTTTCGTTAGGCCAAGGTAGTCGAAGAGCCTGCTGAACTTGAGAAGTAACTCGACACAACCAGTGTAAACTTCCCGACAGGTAAGTTTAGGTCTTAGGCTAGATGCAATGACAAAATGAAAGAAAAATCTGAGAAATTGAGTTGTACGGTAAATTTTAGATGAAAATTTTAGTTAAAATAAAGCAAAATTTTCCGTTTTTTCGGGAAAGGGGTGGGAAATAGGAGACAAAAGTCGGCGCTCATCCAATTATATGTTTAGTTAAATTTCATTAAATTTCGAATAGGAAACCAAAAAGTGAAGGCAAATTCAAAGATTTACAGATTTTTACATTAAAAAAATTTAATAAAAAAGTTTTTTCTTATTTATGTCAACAAAATTCTGCCCTCATTTTTATCATCAATCTATGGGGTGGAACAACAACAGAACAGTAGTTTTGCTTCATTTTGCTTTATGATCTTGTTCACTTCAAATGAAATCTGCATCGTTAACTGGGGTAATTAATGTTACACGGAGCAATTGAGTCGAGTCCGTTCTGTTTCCTAGTATCTTTTGTTGTGAACCATAAAGGCCAGGACAAAGGGAGTTTGTAACCTTAGCCAGGCCAGGGTACGTTTACAAAGCCCCTAGGTCTAACCTATATATGATCCTGACCCATAACGGAAAGGACCCAATTACCCCGCGTGAAACTTAATTAACTCAACATACGTAGTATATAGATATGTTACAGTCAATGTGTGAAACCAGTCATTTCACGTAATGACTAAATATTTCAGGCATTTCACGTAATCACGAGCATGACGCATCACCAACGAGACAATTCTAACTTAACCTAACCCAAACTTCACGAAGTGATCAGTTACTTAATCGCATTACGTGAAATGACTTGTTTCACACACTGACTGCAGAAATGTGTACGTGAATATATATATATACCTCTCAACCTTTCAGATATTACGTGCGATGAGTCCTCATTTCACAAAGGTCAAGCTTGTTGCCCCTTTTCTTGAGTTGGCCTGATGAAGTAAAGAGTTGGTTTCTTGCGCTCTCCACTTCACATAGCCACGCGCACACACGCACAATATATATATATATTTTGTGTGTATGTATATATGTATATATATGTATATATGTATATATGTATAGGAGAATTATCCGCGCAAGATGAGAGCGAAAGAACGAAACAAATGAAAAAATGAGGTAACTTCCGATTGCCGGTCAGATATGATAACCATTACACCACGGGCCTCACTCAATCAAATGTCGTAATTCCTCTACATGCGCGCAGAAACCAATGCCCCAAAGGGGCACCTCCCGCATGCCGTAACATTATATACATTATAACTGCAAACACGCAGTATAATTAACGTAAAGAACGACGCTTTGTATAGGAGAATTATCCGCGCAAGATGAGAGCGAAAGAACGAAACAAATGAAAAAATGAGGTAACTTCCGATTGCCGGTCAGATATGATAACCATTACACCACGGGCCTCACGCATGTAGAGGAATTACGACATTTGATTGAGTGAGGCCCGTGGTGTAATGGTTATCATATCTGACCGGCAATAGGAAGTTACCTCATTTTTTAATTTGTTTCGTTCTTTCGCTCTCATCTTGCGCGGATAATTCTCCTATACAAAGCGTCGTTCTTTACGTTAATTATACTGCGTGTTTGCAGTTATAATTAGGCTGACCATACGTACCGTTTTGAACGGGACAGTACCGTTTTTTTAATATTTCCTGGCCGTCCCGTCGTTTTAATAAAAATGTCAATTTTGTCCCGGTTTATGTACTTACTTTTTCATGAATACAGAATATTACATAACCCCGTCCCTTTTTTGCCATCCCAATGTCTCGTTTTTGTCTCAAGGAAATATGGTCAGCCTAGTTATAATTTATATAATGTTACGGCATGCTGGAGGTGCCCCTTTGGGGCATTGGTTTCTGCGCGCATGTAGAGGAATTACGACATTTGATTGAGTGAGGTCCGTGGTGTAATGGTTATCATATCTGACCGGCAATCGGAAGTTACCTCATTTTTTCATTTGTTTCGTTCTTTCGCTCTCATCTTGCGCGGATAATTCTCCTATACAAAGCGTCGTTCTTTACGTTAATTATACTGCGTGTTTGCAGTTATAATGTGTATATATATATATATATATATATATATAAACGGATATGTGATATGAGGCGTCCAGAGAAGTAGTGACGAAGCCGCCATACAGTATGTTCGAAAATCCGTTTTCTGTATCACCATTTATTTCAGAGGCATTACTGACGAAGTATCGGTAATTGTGCATTACTCACTGCATAGAGCCATAGACAAAGACCAGAAGAAAATGGTGATACAGAAAACGGTTTTCAAACATATGACGGCTTCGTCACTCCTACTCCGGACGCCTCATATGTGTAGATATGTGTACATGCGAATTTACTAATTTTATTCATCACCATTCTTTTAATATTAAAATTTTGCAGTGAAGAATAAAAAAAGAGCAAAAGAAGATAATTCAATATAAAACAAAATTCTTCTTTAGGACAATCGAATTATTTAAAAAATACAAATATTTCATTGAATAGATTCTTACTTGCAAAAGAACTCAAATCTGATTTGCAAAACATTAAAATTAATACTAACCAAAATAAAATTTCATTTAAATTATTTTTTACTGGTCTCAGTCGTATGTCAGTTGTGCATAAAGGTTGTTTTAAGCTGTATATATATATATATATATATATATATATATATATATATATATATATATATAAGCAAACAACCACAAGGAAAAGGAAACACAAAGTCCGAGCGCTTTCGTGATATATTCACATTATCAAGGAGGAACAGAAAATAGACGGAGATTACAAAGTACATGAGTTAAATAGACAAGCAAAAAATTTACAATTGGCACCTCAAATTAAAGGCCTTAAAGCCCTCTAAAGATTTTTTCACTTGTTTTTCATTAAATTCTTGCCAATTAATTGCCTGTTTTAATTAAATATTAGTGTTAATAACCATTATAATAATTTTTGTTCTCTGTATTGTTTTCTTTTTGTCTAATTTCATCTATACAGTATATATTTTTTATATTCAGTAATTTAGCTGCCTACAGATTATGTTATCAAGTGAAAAAATCTTTAGAGAGCTTTAAGGCCTTTAATTTGAGGTGCCAATTGTGAATTTTTTGCTTGTCTATTTAACTCATGTACTTTGTAATCTCCGTCTATTTTCTGTTCCTCCTTGATAATGTGAATATATCACGAAAGCGCTCGGACTTTGTGTTTCCTTTTCCTTGTGGTTGTTTGCTTATTAATAAGGTCACGTGTTATTTTGTGATTTTAGTGCATATATATATATATATATATATATATATATATATATATATATATATATATAAATGAGCAATGAATGATTCCTACATTCATATAATTCTTATATTCATTCATATAATTCTTATGTTCATTCGTATAATTCGTATATTTATATAATCCTTATATTCATATGTATATTTATATTCATATGTTCATTTTGACGTATGGAGTCCAAAGTCGCATAACGCTGACACGAGTTTGGATAAATTTTTGATTTGCTTCCTATTTTATTTCCGCTGAATAATTAGTGAATTATTTCTTTTTAAATTACTTAATAAATTTTTAGATTTAGCTTAATAATGTAATCTTGTTAAATTCTGCAATGTTCATTTCCTGTATACATTCTCTCTTCGTTGTAAAAGCAGAAGTCATGTCCTGCTTAACGTTTAATTTTAAATCTTAAGCATTTAATTTTTGCTCATATGCATGTTTAATTGTAATTCATAATAAAATGCATATTTCATTTTCCATTTTTAGTTAACTCGGCAGGTCATGATATGTAACATCAGATCTGTCAAATATGCGATTTAAAATAAAAATATGGTTTCCTCTTCAAATATCTTGCTACACCTAAAATATTTACCTTGTTTTTAAATATTTTGTAAAGTAAATCAGCCTATTGAGACAGATCAGCATTAAATAATAATGATGTCATTAAAAATTTCAGTATATAAGCCCATAAAATTTCTCCACTGTTCATTCTGATTTTAACCGATCTGACTTAGAGGCTGAGCATTACTTGTAACATTTTAGCAGTAAACTACAGTAAAAGATATGGTAATAAAAACCCACTCTAATAGACAGAGTTTATTTCCACAACAGTTTCGATGCCCACTGGCATCCTCTTCAGGTGGATACAGAAAAACGAATGAACTAAAAACAAGAGGGAAAACAGTCCATGGACCATTAAGAAATTCGCACCTAGGTTAGATCCCGTTCTCCCGACACTGGAAGGGCATTTTATTAAAGGGTTCCGCTTATAAGTACATTCGCACAAATTTAAAACTATCTCCTTGTTCTATACATACAGATTCTATTATTTTTTTACATAATTATTACATTTATTGCATTTATTATTGCATTATTATTTATTACAGAATAAATGTAATAAATGTAATAATAAGTGTAAAGGTAATAATAATAAATGTTAAAAACCTAAAGGTAATAATAATAAATGTTAAAAACGTAAATGTGATAATAAATGCAATAATAAATGCAGTAATTATGTCAAAATAATAGAATTTGTATATATAGAACAAGAAGATAATTTTAATTTGTGCGAATGTACTTATAAGGGACCCTTTAATAAAATGCCCTTCCGGTGTCGGGAGAACGAGATCTAACCTAGGTGCGAATTTCTTAATGGTCTCTGGATTGTTTCCTTCTCCCCTTTTTCATTCGTTTTTCAGTTTATAATTTTTGTATAATAAACAACAATGTAATAATCAATGTAATAATAAATTTATAATTTCTGTAATAAATAATAATGCAATAATAAATGTAATAAATGTAATAATTACGTAAAAAATAATAGAATCTGTATGTATAGAACAAGGAGATAGTTTTAAATTTGTACGAATGTACTTATAAGCGGGACCCTTTAATAAAATGCCCTTCCGGTGTCGGGAGAACGGGATCTAACCTAGGTGCGAATTTCTTAATGGTCCATGGACTGTTTTCCCTCTTGTTTTTGGTTCATTCGTTTTTCTGTATCCACCCGAAGAGGATGACAGTGGGCATCGAAACTGTTGTGGAAATAAACTGTCTATTAGAGTGGGTTTTTATTATCATATTTTGATCTTCACGTAGAAAAGTGAAGTTTTTTGCATTTATTTACACCAAGAGAATATTTTCGTCTTCCTCTTCGAGCCTTGCTCTCTTCAGAGAACTTAGTCTCAAAAGGAGAAAAATAATTTCCCGATACATTATAAGAAGAATCAGGGAACCTTCAGAGAATTTAGTCAGCCTCACAGAATCCTCCGATCCACTACAAGGAAAAATCGGAGCGTAGTATAAGAGAAACTTCTGCGATTCCCTATACGGTACTAGATACTCCAGAGTAACAAATCCATTGCTGCCACCTAACCAGAATCCCCGTCAACTTCGAACGCCCAAGGCCATAGACGGAGGGGTTAACATATATATATATATATATATATATATATATTTTTTTTCCAGTTTAAATTTGAAGTACGGTTTTGTTCGATTAAAACGTTTATTCCTTTTCGCAATAAGGTTTGTTTTATTTTACCAAACAGATTGGGCCTTTCCATGAAAGATGTTCACCTTTATTGCACGCCATTAATATCAACCTTATTTCTCGCTGACAAAGGGGTGATTTTAGAGTGATCAGCTTAATCTTAAAAAAAAAATCCCTAGCTCAGTGAACCCCCCCCCCCCCTCCCAAAAAAAAATCGAATAATAAAAAGTTTTTTAGGGTCAATTTCTCACCTAAAATAGAGAGAAAGGGACTTCAACTAACCTTATATCATAGCTAATTAAATAAAAAAAAAAGGTTATCCCTAAAACAATCAGGGAAAGTAGATTACTTTCCAAACAAAGTTTAAAAGAAGAAATTAAAAAAGGTTTTGCGAGAAAAAGTTTCGAAATATATTAGTTGAAATGAAAGAGAAACTTTGCACATTTGTCTATGGATGAATACTTATTATGGCTCTACGGGTCATTTTACATTTTATAAAATATAGCGAAAAATGAACAGATACGACGATACATAGAAAAATTGTCGTATGTAATATGTAAATTCATATTACGTTTTAAGTTCAAATATAAAGCTTTATTCCATTTTGAGTCTACACACACACACACACACACACACACATATATATATATATAAAACAGAATTATAAAGTGAATTATAACGTGAATTATAAAACTAGGACATTTGAATGGCGAGCTCTATCTAATGAAGAAGACGAGTTTATTCAGATAACGATAAAGTAAGCAGAATAAGAATAAGTAAAAATAGAGGCCTGTAAACGGAAGGTTTCCAATTGCAAATACAGTCCTTGTGTTTTTTGTGTAAAACACTGAGAAACTATTATCCCCAAATTGAATTTCGTTTGGTCTTTGTTAATCTTTTAAAATATCCCCATTTTTAATTTTAAGGATAGGTGTCCAGAGCAGACTAAGTCTCGAGTTAATTATAAATATATTTGCGATAGCTGCCAAACATCGTACGTTAGTAGCGCGCAGCTCCAATCCTTTTCATTCAGCTATTAGATTACATTCAGAAACAACCAACCATCCACTAAGAAGTAATAATTTTAAGATAACAAACCAGACTCATAACATTTTGAATCTGCGAGTGATGGAGTCCAGAGTTGGAAAAGAGTTAGCTGGTCACGGGTCTGCGGGTCACTTGGGAGTGAATTCAAGACGGGTCGAAGTGGGTCACAGGTCATGAGGTTCACCCGCCTGAACCGGGAGCGGGTCAAGGTGGGTTAATGCTGTGATTAGGTGGGGCACAAATTTCTTGTCAAATTTTAAAAATTCGTATGTTTTTGCGTGTCGACAGCGCTTGTAGTTATAGTTACATATCAGTTTGTCGTAGCTTACCGGTATGAGTCAGCTTGTATTTGTGTATCAAAATAAAGATTTTGTATTTTGAAACAAAGTTTACTTTATAATATATTCTGAAAAACGTTTTGTTCAAGGTACTGTTTAGGTCAGCGGGTGTGCCGGATCAGGGATCACGGGTCAAGTGGGTCACGGATCAGGTGCTGGACGGGTCACACGGGTCCCGGGTCAAAGTTGGTGACCCGTTTCTAACTCTGATGGAGTCCCTCTATATTAACAAAATGAAACCCTCGCTTAATTATTTTGGCAATGATGTTAAGTTAGACATGTTTTAGTTTAAGTTTTACTTTTTTTGGTTTTATGAAAGTTTTAAATTAAGTTTTATTCCTTTTACAGTAGTTTTTATGGAAGATTTTAATTAATATCTTCTTACAAGTAAGTTGTTGTACGTCTATATTGAATAATTTTTATAATTTTATACATATTGTTAGAAATATTTAGTTTTAATTATTTAAATTTCTTTATAACGTCTTTTGTAGTTAGTGAAGATGGAAGTTGAATTACCGAAACATTTAGTTGATTGAATTAATAGTGAAAATGTTGGTTCCTACAATATTGTATTGCTGTTCCTTATAAGAATTCGGTTTTCGAAGAATGAATCATTGACAAGTATGTATATATATATATATATATATATATATATATGAAATAAAAAGAGTCAGTAGAAAGAATCCTTTCCAACTTTGTAGGTTGATAAATCAATTATCGTCTGATAATTTGTATTTCATTTATTAATTTCATAACTTTTATTTCTGGTGAAAATTTTCCAATTTCATTTTGGAAATCCCAAACTTCAAATCCTTTTTTAATGGCCAAAGCAGTTACCCAAGGCACTTGAACTTCACAAACGCAGTTACAGTTTCTGTGAAGTCTTTTTTTTTTTTTTCAACTTCTTACTATTTGAATTTTATTTATTTTTCTTATTATTATTATTTAGGTTTAGGCGACTTTTAGTCACAGGAGATTTCGTCTTAGATTTCTATGCCTGCACTTGTTATATACAATTTATATAGCCTACATATAAATGAATAATTATATAAATATATATATATATATATAGGTGTGTGTGTGTGTGTTTATCTCTTACTCTGAGTGGTAGCAATTCTAATTTTAATGGTAAACTTTTGTGGTGATTCCAGTATGTATCCTTGTGTGTGTAAATAAGTTGAGTGTCATCTGTCCCAAGTTCAAGCGTCGTGCCCACCCCATTAGAATGGGAAACAGGTTCTCAGACAATGTATGTATGGAAGAATTTTGAGTTAAAGTGCCTGGGTTCGGCTTCAGCCTTTCCCATTTCAATTAACAGGCGGGCGTCTTTCGTTGAACGCAGGAAAGATAAAGGTAATGGATTTCGACTACTACCATTTGTTGATGCGCGGCGGAGTCGTACTTACGACAAATGATGTAGGTACCCACTGATCATTAACTTTACCTATGTATGAAGTTTAACATGTTTTTTGAGTTTTTCGGCCTAGGCACTTTAAAAACGTTTCCTTCCGGGTTTCATCAGTGAAACTTCTCATGGGGTGAAAGGCCATTTCCCAGTGGAAGTTCCGCAAGTTGCCTTTCCTCTCTTAATTGATAAGGAAAAAGTTTGCCTCAAAGTTTCATTTTCCAAGTTTGGAACAATGGCAGTCTCTCGTAATTAAGGACAATGCGTTTTCAATTACTGACATTAACGCTTTCACTTTTTCACTTCGTTCCATTTCCTTCTTTTCTCTTTACTTTTCATATATATATATATATATATATATATATATATATATATAATATATATATACACACACAGTATATATATATATATATATATATATATATATATTACAGTATATATATATATTATATATATATATATATATATATATATATATATATATATATATACGGTACTGTATATATATGTGCGGGGGCGTTGTGCAAGAAAAAAATTGGGGGTGCACACTATGGCACTACCCGCCTTATAATTTTCAGGTTTAATTTTTTTACTTTGAGGTGGGGCTGCAGCCCCACGAACCGCCCTGGATCCGCCTGTGACAGGTATCTATCCTTTGGATATTTGTGGTGCCCTCTGGTAGGCTAAGTCTGGTATGCAAGAAAAAGTTTTTGGAAAAAAAATTGGGGCAGCCCGGGCCTTTAAAATTTTTAAAAAGCAACAAAGCAAACAAGGTCATAAGGTAATGATATATATATATATATATATATATATATATATATATATATATATATATATGCACTAAAATCACAAAATAACACGTGACCTTATTAATAAGCAAACAACCACAAGGAAAAGGAAACACAAAGTCCGAGCGCTTTCGTGATATATTCACATTATCAAGGAGGAACAGAAAATAGACGGAGATTACAAAGTAAATGAGTTAAATAGACAAGCAAAAAATTCACAATCGGCACCTCATATTAAAGGCCTTAAAGCCCTCTAAAGATTTTTTCAATTGATAACATAATCTGTAGGCAGCTAAAAAAAAAAAAAAAAAAAAACTATATAGATGAAATTAGACAAAAAAAAACCAATACAGAGAACAAAAATTATTATAATGGTTATTAACACTAATATTTAATTAAAACAGGCAATTAATTGGCAAGAATTTAATGAAAAACAAATAGATAACGTAGATAACAAATAGATAACATAAGCTGTAGGCTGCTAAATTACTATACAGATGAAATTAGACAAAACACCAGTACAGAAAACAAAAATTATTATAATGGTTATTAACACTAATATTTAATTGAAGTAGGAAAATTAAGAGGCCCGAAATTAATGAAAACAAAGGGAAAGTTGCCATCGTCTTACAGATTATTACAAAATTTCTACAAACAGTCTGGAAAAAATTGTTTTCCCAAAAGCAACCCAGTTCAAAAGTCCAATAAACCCCCCAGCAACCAAAGATTATACACGAAAGAAATATTACAATTAAAATAGACACATAAGAATGTTAACAGTTCTTACAATAATATTTATTTATTTAACCAGGGCAAACCATTAAGAAGCAAGAATGCAGTTAAGAAAACAGTAGGCCCTTCGCCAGCTTTCTGACAATGTACGAATCTAATTTGTACAACCCAGGGCTAATATTAAGGACCAAATCCGCATTATTCTTGATCACACTTGATTCCAATATTTCTGCTAACAATAGATTTACTAAACCTTAATTTGGAAGCATTTTTCCAATCAATGGGATGATTAGAATCTCTTACGTGAATGAAAATGGCGTTAGATTCCTGGCCACTTCTTATACTGTATTGATGCTGTTTAATACGTAACTCAAGGGTCTTACCAGTTTCGCCAATGTAAAATTTATTACATATTGTGCAAGGGATTTTATATACAGAACCATGTTCACTTAAAGGGGAGTTCTTAATCAGTGAATTCTTAATTACATCTAAATTTTTGAACGCAATATTTACGTTAAAAGTCCTCAGCAGATTCGGCAGATGAAGGAAATTTTCTCTGAATGGTAACACTAAAACATTTTTTGTGTTATAAGGAATCTTATCCTTTACTTCGTAGAAGGTTTTCTTTGCCATTTTTAAAGACTTATCTATGCAGTTCTTTGGGTATTTTAAATCAAAAGCAATTTTGTATATTTTACTAATTTCATCGTCAATGAACTCAGGGCTACAAATTCGTAGGCCTCTTAGAAACAAAGTAGAAAGAACGGATCGTTTTACATTAATGTGGTGATCAGAATAATAATGTATATAGGAACAATTATTAGTGGGTTTTCTGTAGATATTGTACTTAAACTTTTTTCCAGACCTATATATTAAAACATCTAAAAAAGGGATCGAAGAACCTTTTTCTATTTCAACTGTAAAATTGATAGAGGGAATTAAATTATTAAGTTTGGGTAGGAATTCATTGAGATTTAAAGTCACTGGCCAAAGACAAAGAACATCATCTACATATCTAAACCATGGAACATAATTTGGCAGAATCTTCCTTAATAACTTACTTTCAAAAAACTCCATATATAAGTTACTCAAAATGGGGGAGAGAGGGTTTCCCATCGCCATACCAAATTTCTGTCTAAAATATTCATTATTGAACACAAATTTTGAGTCTACTATGCACAGCTTAATTAATTCTATAATTGTGACCACAGGTAATGGCAAATTATGCTTAACCAATTCTTCCGAAAGAAACACTAATAGATCCTCCACCGGGACTCTTGTAAATAAAGCGGTAACATCAAAGCTTACCAATCTAAAATTGTAATTGACACTGATACTATTTAATTTTTCCACAAGGTCTACATTATTATTTATGTGTGATTGTGAAATTGTGCCAAGGAGAGGATTAAGAATGGAGACAAGCCATTTGGATACCTTATGAGATAGATCCTATAGAACTAACAATAGGCCTTGCCGGATTATTTGGCTTATGAGTTTTAATCAAGCCATACATATAAGGTAATGACGGTGAAGTACTCAAAAACTGTTTAAGTAACATTTCATTCCCCTTCAAAAGTTGTTTAATTTTCTTGTTAAATGCACTGTTCACAGTTTCAAGGGGATTGTTCCTTAATTTCACGTAAGTGTCCGCATCATTCAAAAGATCATACATTTTTCCTAGATAAACGTCTTTATTGAGGATCACTAAGGCATTTGATTTATCAGCTTTGGTATATGTAGATTCTGATCTTTTCTTAAAGCTTCATAAGAGTCGAAAAACCTCTGTGGACAATTTGGAATAGAGGGTTTAGACATGGCACTATATACTATACCTTTACAAATATTCACATCCTCTATAGGTAAATCATTATATTTTTCTAAATTACAGAAAGCCTTAGCTATTTCTACATAGTCCACCTCCTTTTTAGCTGCTGAAAAATTTATTCCATATCCAAGAGCCGTAACCATATTTTTATTTAACACTTTATCTGATAGATTTATCACAAATCCGGGGTTAGCATCCTTAGTCCAATCACTTCTTTCAATTAGAATTTGTAATTTAATATCCAGTTTCCTTTCCACTACACTACATTCTCTTCTAAGTTTGTTATAACAATAGTCCAGTAACCGTTGTTTCCATTCAGGTGGAATTGCCATATCAAAACTATATCTTCTCGCCCTAGTAACTTTAAAAGTTTCTTCGACTTCAATCTTAGTAATTTCTATATGCTTCTGCAACACTATTCTCTGGAATTCATCGAAGGGGCGTTCTCTCAGATTCAAAAGTCTATTAAGGAGTAAAGAGGTGGGGAGAACTTGTTCAATTAGACATCTTCTTAGAAATATCAGGTGAACCTTTCGCTTGTGTGACTTAACTAAAGAAGAACAAAAACTAGAAACAAACAGTGCTAGGCCAGGGAAGAGCAAAGAGAAGGTCTCGAAGTGGCGCGTGGTATCCATTATGCACTAAAATCACAAAATAACACGTGACCTTATTAATAAGCAAACAACCACAAGGAAAAGGAAACACAAAGTCCGAGCGCTTTCGTGATATATTCACATTATCAAGGAGGAACAGAAAATAGACGGAGATTACAAAGTAAATGAGTTAAATAGACAAGCAAAAAAAATTCACAATCGGCACCTCAAATTAAAGGCCTTAAAACCCTCTAAAGATTTTTTCAATTGATAACATAATCTGTAGGCATCTACTGTATATAGTTTTTTTTTTTTTTTTTTTTTTAGCTGCCTACAGATTATATTATCAATTGAAAAAATCTTTAGAGTGCTTTAAGGCCTTTAATTTGAGGTGCCGATTGTAAATTTTTTGCTTATCTATTTAACTCATTTACTTTGTAATCTCCGTCTATTTTCTGTTCCTCCTTGATAATGTGAATATATCACGAAAGCGCTCGGACTTTGTGTTTCCTTTTCCTTGTGGTTGTTTGCTTATATATATATATATATATATATATATATATATACACACACAGACAAAAGAAAAAGTGATACTGCGATTTGTTATTAAAATAACAGCTTATTATAATAAATGTTTGACGTCATAAGGGAGTGTCCATAAATGATGTCACGCTTTTAGTGGGGAGGTCTGTAATTTTGACCTTTTGTGACAGAGGGGAGGGGGGTCTAAAATTTTTGTAACATCACAAATTTTTTTTTGCGTTATGTTGATATTTTGAAAAGTTTAATGTAAAAACTAAAATATTGATAGGATTCGTTTTGTCGACTAGTGTATAATATTATGTAACTGAAAAACGTAAATTTTCATATATCTGGCTTCTCGCATTGAGAGATATTAACAAAAAAGCTACTATTTGAATGAATTTTTAAATAAATATGTTATTTCACTGTATTTTTTTTACAATTTTACATCTAGTTTGTGACCATGACATGGGGGAGGGGGAGGGGGAGGGGGTTCAAAATTTTGTGACCATTTGTGACAAAGGGGAGGGAGGGGTCTAAAAATTCGAAATTTTGCGTGATATCATTTATGGACGATCCCAAAGTGAAGTGCTACCGGTGCGAAGCAAGGTTCCAGAACATATCCAGAACATAGCCTAAACGTTTTTGGCTTGTGCCACACCTGACAAATTCATCTCAGTGTTTGCACCCTTACCTTTACGTTCAGAAGGCAGCAAAAGGACAGTTTAAAACTAAAACTTGAAAGCACATTTTACAAACGGCGACTGCGTCAAACAGCGATTTATGAAAGTAATATTACACCTTACGTATCTTGTATGACACAAATTATTTGGGGAGCCCGGGCTCTCCCGAGCGCCTGGGGCATGACACTACTGTATGTGTGACGGCTAGTTGTTAATTCAGTAAATGTTCAAAATGAAGGCAGTGAAGTCGCTTACATATGTCATTTGTTTGACATAAACTAGTACGGACTTTGTACAACATTCGAGTAGACACGTTGGCACGCTTCCTTCGATTGTTCAGTTTTATGTGTGCGATCACACACATGAAGTACGTGGTTTACGAGTCACTGTCACCATTCAGGAACTAAATGTGAACACGCTAAAGGAGTTTGCCAACGTCTCTACTAGAACGTTATGAAAAGTTCATAGTGGTTTATGCGAGAGAAGTGACATACCTAAACGACTTCATAGCCTGTAGTTTTAACATTTACTGAATTAATAAATATTTCACTCAGGGATGGACTTTTAGTTCACCCTGTGTACGCACCCTATATATAGTTGTTGTTGTTTTGTTTTTTTGTGTGTGTGTTTGCTGCGTGCTTGCGTGCCTATGCAGTCAGATACCAAGTATAATGTGAATGTTATTTACATAACAAAATGGATGAATGGAATTAATCGTTGCTCATCTACGAAACAGTGTCTGTTGTACCGTCAAAGTGTTACCGAATTAATAAGCTATTTTTAATGCACGCTTGCAAAACTTGGTAGGAAAGTTGCATCCCAATTACGTCCTTGGCCGCTCTTCTCGATCCCAAAGGTACACAGACCCTTCCCTCCCCAATTTCCAAAATGGTCGAGACAGCGATCACTGTCTCAGTGATCCATTAATAGGGGGCATCATAGGGAATATGTGAAGCCCAGCCCTGCGAGAAGTCATCGTAAGTGTCTTTGAGTTGTTCTTATCCAAACGTTTCCGCGCTGCATCTTGGGAGCATCGAACCTTTTGATTATTAATTCACAAAGAGTTCTCTCTCGCTCTTGAGAGACTTACACTTCCCTTAGTTACCCCTTGCATTAAAGTAACAGCTTCGCTAAATCTTTTAAATGAATAGGGAAGATTTATATATAAACTTGGTTTTTGCTTCTGCCCGAACTGTTCATTCTCACGAGGATCAAGCTAATGACTCCACATCAGACCTACAGCTTAACGTGGAATCCGAACCACGACCGACCACGGGCGGTCAAAAATTACAAAGAACTCGCCCGGACTCGATCTCACGACTTCCCAATCAGCAGCCCAGCGTCTTAACCAGTAGACTCTTTTATGCAGGAAGGCGGGGTCAGGAGCGAATGCCCGCAAAAGCGCACCCCGCCCCATAGAAGAAGAAGAAGAGAGCCAAAATGAAGGTCCAGGGTTTTCGAGATGCCTGGACACTCTGCGTTTCAAAGATTGGAGGTCATAGACAGAGAGAAAGATGGATTGAGGAAGACTGTTCCAGAGTTTACCGGCTGAGTAGATGAAAAAGGGAAACGCCAAGAATGTTAAGGGAAGAGGAAAGAGTGAGTTATATGTTGTTAAAGGGAAGGGGATAGTCGTGTGGAAGAATGTGAGGAGTAGACAGATGAAGGAACTGAGTTTTCGAGGCATTCAAAGCCACAAGGTTTTCTCTGCCGCAATCAGAGATGGCAGAAAGATCAGAGGTCAGGTGTACCATAGCCGTACTACGCCGATCATGAAGTAACTGTTGAGATGGACGCTTTGTAAAACGAGTGAAGTGAAGAGTGGAATCATCGGCATAGGAGTGAATAGGACAGGAAGTGCGACTTAACATATCATTGATAAATAAAAGGAAAAGAGTGGGTGACAGGACAAAACCCTAAGGAACACCACTGTTGATAGCTTTAGGAGAAGAACAGTGGCCATCTCCAACCGCAGCTATAGATCGGCCAGAAAGGAGATTAGATATGAAGGCACAGCTAGAAGGATAGAAACAGAAGGAGGGCAGTTTCGAAATTAAAGATTTGTGCCAGACTCTATCAAAAGCTTTTGATATGTCTTCTTGTCTAGCGCAATCGCAAAAGTTTTACCGAAATCCCGAAAGGAGTATGATCAAGAGTCAGAGAGATATGCAAAAAAGTCGCCAGTCAAGCGTTCCTTGTGGAAACCATATTCATAATCGGAAAGAAGATTGTGAGAAGAGAGGTGTTTAAGAATCTTCCTATTAAGAATAGATTAAAAAAACTTTAGAAAGCAAGAAATCAAAGCAATTGGATGATACTTGGAGGGTTGAGAGCGGTCACCCTTCTTTGGGAGAGGCTGAATGAAAGCGAACTTCCAGCAGGAAGGAAAAGTACGAGATGAAAGATAAAGACGAAAGAGTTTGCCTTGGCAGGGTGTCAGCACTGAAGCACAGTTCTTAAGAACAACAGGAGGAACACCATCAGGACCGTACGCCTTCCCAGAATTGATCCCAGATAGGGCAGAAAGAACATCTTTGGAAGAGATTCTAATTTTAGACATAATAAAGTCAGAGGAAGTAGAAGATGGAGGAACAGCACCGAAATCGAAAATTTGAGCGAAGAGTTCGGCTTTGTCAAGAGAAGAGACGGCAACTGAGCTGTCAGAATGGAAACACCCACTTTTGGAGTGAAATTAAGTATAGAGAAAGTAAGAGGGTACAGAAAAGGAGTTGCTGTCAGTTGTCTTAGACACCTGAGTTTCAGTGAGGAAGAGAAGATGAGGTTTAGAGGAGGGGAGGTGGTGTTGAAGAGATTGAAAATTTGAGAAAAGGCTACGAATGTTGCAGTAGTTTATGAAAAGTGAATCAGGCATAGGCCCAGAACATCTCGAATGGGCGAACCCCCACTCCTTTTTAAAATATTTTTTACAAGAATAATCAGTTTAGTGTGTTTTCTCTACCGACTTAAAATACCCTTTATACAGGGTGTCCCATAAGTCCGGCATCATAGGAAAAATAATAATAAAAGGCAAAACAAAAGCTTTTATTTACAGAACGTGCTCAATATGTCCACCATTGTTTTATTGCTCTGTAGCCCATTCACAAAATTCCATCCGCCGGTCGGGATCATCATCGCTTAATTTCTGTAGGATCTGAAGTTTATATGGATGCCATTTGTGAGCCTGAAGAATGCGATGGATGCTACTTTTCGACACTCCTGTCTCGGCGGACAATCGCCGAAGAGACTTATTGGGACTTCTGTTAAAATGAGCCAGGATAGCAGTCGCTGTATCATCATCAGTGGACCTCCTTGAAGGTCCACTGAGTGGTTTATCTTCTATGGATCCTGTTTCCTTAAACTTTGCACTCGAGATCAGCTTATAAGTTTTCAGGTCACTCACAAGATATTATGGGAACACGAGAATGATAAATGGATGGAAACCAACGAGCAGTACCGTGAGGAGATAAGGCTATCAAACGTTCAGTGTTGGTCGACTGTCTCAAGTGTGGTGACAGTTTGTTTGGAGGGCGTACAAACCCTTTCAAACTATATTGTACTTTCCACCTACGGAGGTTGTAAAGATTCACTACTGTGACTTTTGCTCGTTATACCCCTACGTGATGAAGAATAACCCATATCCCCTAGGTGTCCGTGAAAGGCTCATGGGACCTGCCATATTCACCATCGAAGAATTCTCAGACAATCTAAAAGAGAATTATTTTGGTCTATTCTTCATTGACGTACCTACCCCTCGTGATTTATGGATACCCATCTTACCTATTGTCATAGATCACAAGCTTATGTTTCTCCTTTGCGTGAAGTGTGGAAAGGAGAACAACGGAGAGTGCAATCGCACAATCCCTCACAGGAAGATCCGGGGTGTTTTTATAAGTCCTGAGCTGGCTCTAGCCGTTCGTAACAGTTACGGAGGTATGGAGGTTCCAGAAACTTAAAAACCTTTTCACACCTTATCTCAACACCTTCCTGAAAGATAAAGTCGAAGCGTCTCGTTACCGTGACCGGGGATATAACTTGAGCGGGAGCGCTTTAACCGTGACCTGGGATATAACTTGAGCGGGAGCGCTTTAATGCAAAGCTTTGTTTGAACAACCTTTGGGGTAAGTTTGCACAGAACAGTGACAATGAGAACGTGTATTTAGCTCAAAGTTTTGATGAAGTATGGGATTACGTCAAAGCTGACGATAAATAGGTTCTTGAAATTATGCACGTTGGTAATATGTACATAATACGGTACAACAGGACCGAGTAAGTAACAGAAAGACATCTTACAAATCACCAATCCACACATACCACTATCGGATTCACACCTCACCACTCAACCACGACATTACTCACTAACCTCACGCAGCACATCATGGATGGCATCAACTCCAGACGACCAGCTCAACGTACACTATTAGCAACAATAGACATTAGTAAAGCATTTGATGCTATCCCACGCTTCCCTCTCATAAACAAAATACTCAACACAAACCTGCACAATAACACCAAAAGGTGGCTGAGCAACTATCTTTCAGGAAGATACTCACATGTCACATTTAATGGCAAGTCATCCAAAAACAAGCTTTTTCCGAACGGGGTCCCTCAAGGCTCTGTTCTCTCACCAACACTGTTCAACTTATACATGCATGACATTCCAACACCCATAGATAACAAGCTTACCTTATCATCATATGCAGATGACATCACTCTAACATCCACCCACAACAACATCGACACCGCTACAAACATACATAAACAGTATACAAGACTGGCTCACGCACAATAGACTCAAAGTAGCGCCCACAAAATCAACCATCACCTTGCTAACAAGCAACACAAAAGAACACCAGATAACTCCACAGATTACACTAAACAACAACAACAACATTCCACACACTCACTCACAGGACCAAATTACTTGGGGGTCACATACAACACATCATTATCTTTTGCAAACCACATTCAGGACATTAAAAACAAATGTACGAAAAGACTTAACACGCTTAGTGTATTAACAGGCACAAACTTTGGACACCAGCAGGAAACAACATCACTCATATACAAACAATATATTCGCTCAGTTATGGGCTCTGCTAGCCCATGCTTGGCACCCATTATCTCAAACACATACACAAACACCTTACAGACAATACAAAACAACGCACTTCGTATCATTACAGGATGTACTCAAACAACACCAATAGAACACCTGCACACAAACAAAAATACTAAAAGTTAGGGAACATTTAGACATGAGGGGAACACGATTCATGGCAGCAGCGACAACTAACTCACAACACCCTTGCCACTTCATGTACAGGTAATGGTTCAGAATACGGACACCGCTTAATTAAGCAAAATTTCGAAAAATGCCATAGAGACAAAGTTGTTTCTCTCATTAATATACGTTGATTGCATGTGTCGCATAGTCAAAAAAACGAAGTTAGAAAATTACGAAAAAATATATATAGCTACTTCAGTGCTTTTTACTGCTTTTTTGGTATGAATCTAGGAAATTTTGAGTTGGCAACCCTACTATCGTTCATTCACTTCAGTTTGAAAATGGCTTCGGTCTGTGACGGCTGTGCGGTGACGCTAGTAGAGCTCGCGGCCATGTTGGAGGATCGGACGAAACTAATTAAATTACTTGCGAACCACAAATTAATAAAAGTTACCTCTGTCTGTTCGTCCTGCGATAGTGTGGTGAACATTGCGGCTGGTAACAATTTCCGCTGTGATAGACGCGTCATTATTCGTGGAAATAAGACTGTGAAGAGACGTAGGTGTAGGTTTAAGAAGTCTGCTTTCGCCGGTACGTTTTTTGACCACGCACATTTACAACCGGCTACCATCCTACATTTAATGTACTGGTTTGTGCTGAATAATGCAACCTACGCTGACATTGTTGACCAGGTGCACGTGTCGAAAACCACCGTTATTGACTGGTTCAGTTTTGCTCGGGAAGTAGTAATTCATTACTGCGAAAAGAACGCAGAAAAACTAGGTGGTTTGGCAAACGGAAGTATAATAGAGGACGTGTTATTGAAGGTGTGTGGGTTTTTGGGGGGTTCGAACGTGACTCGAAAAAACTATTTATGGTTCCGGTTCCAGATCGTACTAGCGAAACTCTTATTGCGAAAATAAAGGAGTGGATTGCTCCCGGGACAAAAATTATTTCAGACTGTTGGGCCTCGTATTCATCCATCTCGGTCGAAGGGTACGAACACGAAAACGTGAATCATAGCAGGAATTTTGTGGACCCAGAAACAGGTGCCAGCACTCAAAATATAGAACGTAGCTGGCGAGACGCACGGGCAAGGATTCCACGATTATGACGCAAGGAGGAGCACTACGATGGATTTGCTATGGCATTATTTGCCAGGAGATTCCCTCGAGTTCCTCAGCGGTTTCATGAATTTCTGCTGGCCACCGCTGACCTTTATCCACCACAGTAAGGTAAGCCTAAAATCATGATAAGGGGGGTCGAGGGGGGACGCAGCCCCCCTCGTTAACTTAGGTTAGGTTAATTACTTATTTGCACATTTTTATGCATCCTCTAGTACTATTTGATGTGTAAAAAATGTTCGGAATAAATACACCCGGTAATGTAAATAATTACCGTGTTTTTTCCTCCAAAACATGCTAAAACCATTGGTTTCCTATTGTTTTGGATAAATCTGACCATCGCTATTACAGTAAATTATTGCTTGTGCTGTGTTCCCCCACCCAAAACCCCCGGTTCCCACGGTGGTCCCCCCAGATTGTAGGAGGAGTTGGGGGGTGAAATCACTTCAAGCAATAATTTACTGTAATGGCGATGGTCACATTCATCCTAAACAACAGGAAACCAATGGGTTTAGCATGTTTTGGTGGAAAAAACAAAAATTGAGGTGGCGCCCCTATTCTGAACCGTTACCCATGTACAATGATGCACCGACACCTCGCACCATTAAGGTAACACCAGAGAGACATTATAACCAAATACTCCATTGCATACCACGCCCCACAGACATCACACAGTACAGAAAACACACACACACACACACACACACCTAACCCACAAAGCACTGACAAGACTCGATCCGAATGCGGTCCTAGGTGCGAAGCCGCCACCCATTAACAGGTCAGAGATCAGCCTGAGCAGATCGGATCGAGTTAACTTAGCACGATTCCGATGTGGACATCACCCCAACTTACGGACATATAAACACAGACTAGACAACTCCACAGACGACACCTGCCACCTGTGCCAGGACACACCACAAACAATTGAACACATTATGACAGACTGTACCGCTCTAGCACAACAACGAACACAACACAGCATCACTAGTGCGCTGAACTTCTGGTCCACTCCGGAGAGGGCGATCCGTTACCTGCGTGCCGCCGGCTTGCTCGATCAGGGTGGGCTGATCGGCTAACCAACAACAACAACAGGAACGAGTTGACTACAGACACCTCCCGTGTCATAAACATCCCTGTGACTAGCTTTACAAGGGCTTATGGACACATCAAGCTTTGGGGCCTAATGCACTCTCTACATCGACGGGTCCTGTACGCCAACACCGACAGTGTGGCCTTTACGGCGAAGGAAGGTGCATATATGCCTTGCTCCTCTTGATGTGTTCCTCACTGAACTGACTGAGGAGATCAAAGACGAGTATGGGGACGATGCATAAGCGGAATCATTTGTTTCAACCAAGCCAAAAACGTAGGGAATACGTGTGAACAGTGCCGTATTAAGGATTTTTGGGCCCTGGGGCCAAAATATTCTTGGGGTCCTTCAACAAGACAAATCTTCGAATCATGTAAATTAATAAAACCATTTATTTCTAAATCAAATAATGCAAGTTTTACACAAATACCAAGCTGCTACAATTACACCAAACCAATTACACAACTACAAGTCCACTACTAATCTACAATAGTTGGTCACAAAATCATCCACCACCAGTGTACAAAAGTTTTTTGAGCTGCTTCATATCACTAAATTTTCTACTCACACGCTCAGTATTTAAATTCTGCAAAATATTCTTTTCTATACATAACAATGACAGACTTTGCAATTTCTTTTAGGTTAGCATTTGACGTTTAACATTTTTAATCATGCTCAAATGAGAAAAAGAACATTCCGCAGTTGCATTTGACATCATCAAACACAAATAAATGCGATAAGCAATGAAAGCATTTGGGAAAACAGCCCTCAATTTGTGAATTTCCTGTAGCACTCCTAATGGGCTAGTGTCAGCTAAAGCGTTTTGTTTGACAAACAGTACAAAATGCTGAAACTCAAATGGGAAGCTGTCCTCAAAATCATTTGGGTAATGGACTAGCCAGATTTTTTGTTGCTTTTGATGCTTCCTCTGAAGTTAGTTGGGAGATATTGTTGAGCATTCCAAATTTATCATTGATATCATTATAAACATCGGCCCCTAAAACAGCTGGGCCTTGGAGCCTGGCCCCCCTGGCCCCCCTTAATACGCCAGTGCGTGTGAGGATCGGTGATGAATTCAAGTTCACCGTGAAGAGGAAGGGGATTACTCTAAACCCAGCAAATCGTCAAATGATCAACTTCACATCACTCAAAGACCTGGAGTGCCTGGAGGAACCTAAAGATTGTGACACTGCTATACTTCCTCATCTGGTTGTGGGGACGCATAACTTTCACGCTCAGAAACTAGGGGGCATGAAGGAACTTAGAGGGACGAAGTGATACAGGAAGCGATTTCAAATACCTGGGACTGTCCCATTTGGTTTCTTTGGAGAGTAATTAATTGGCGTACATATTTTGTTTTAATTGATTAATGTCCTTTTTTAAAGTTTTTCCTTACGTTTATTTCATATTTTAAGTTTCAACGCGTTTATTTACTTTATTATTATTATTATTATTATTGTTATTATTATTATTATAATTATCATCATTATTATTTATTATTATTGAATGATTATAATTTACTTGTAAGTATTTATTTCATATTTTATTTAACTCGTGTACTTTAAATAAATCATTTTGCGTTTTAGATTGAGCGTATCATTTTCTTTTAACCTTTGAATGTGCGTGCGTGCGTGCGTGTGTGTGTGTGTGTGTGTGTGTGTGTAGCAATCCTGTCTGCATATGATGTATTCTCTCCGGCTACTGTATGGATGAGCGCACGAATAGGTGCTTAATTTGGATTTCCTGTCTGGTCATGCTTGTCCCACAAACCGGTATCATCATCATTCACTGTATTTAGGATCGTTACTTGTTCACAAACATCGCTGTCGTGGACACGTACCCAGCTGATGAAATTTTACTGCTCGGTTTCTCCATAATTAACTGTGTGTGTGTGTGTGCTTATACTCCTCTCCCGAAATATCTTTGTAACAACAATGGCAGCCTCTCATATTGCTTGTAATACCTTTGTAAAATGGTACCATACTCTGTAAAATCTGAAGATGTAGTGAAAACTCGTCGACTGTCCTTTCGTCCCACTTTTGAAGTGTTCAAATCAACTCTTATAAGAGTATAAGAGTATGATAGGGGTTCGTAATACTAAAGACGTCTTGGAGTATATATCAAATTTAAGCTGTGTTAAAGAATATAATCATAGTGAAGTGAAAGAATGGATCCTTAGTGAAGAAAAGCAGACTTTGGATCATGAAACTTGTTGGCGAATGTACGTGAAATCTTATTGCGTCATGTTACGCCTCACCAATTACACCCCCGCAACAAAAATCGTGATTCTAATGATTATGAACAATGTAAAATGTTTTTACCACTACATCAACTTTTACCATGATGAGGTGTCTAGTGAGGTCATAGCTAAAGGATTGTGTACCTTTTTAATAGACCTTGGCAACGAGTACCTTTTGTTTCTCAAAGTGGAACAGTATGGATATGCCTATTTCTTGAACAGAGCATCTTAGTGTTAAATGATTTACTAACGAATCATTTAACGTGTTAAGTAATTTTGTGTATATATTTTTTCTCAACCCGAAACTATGTTTTCATGATGGTGCATAGCCTTTCATGTTTTGTCCAGCAACTAACCACTAGGTCTGCGTCACGAGCTGAGGTGAGCAGTCCGACTCACAACAGCATCTGAGCTTCAAGCGCCATCACGCGCTCTCCAGAAGTCTCACAGCAGCAGTATTATCAAGAAACAACTGCACCTACAGTAACAAAGAAAGATGGATCTACCGCTAAGTCGTATACTTAACGCTCAATACCAATACCATGTGACACCACGCTCATTACCACGTGACACATTTATACTGTATTCTTTGCATGTTAACTGTGAGTTGCGATACGGATCAACCCTGCATTGAAAAACTGTTAATGTGAAAAACTTATCTAAAAACCTTCAATAGAAACAGTATTAATAACAGGCAGTACCTACGCGTTACCGTTTCATCCCCGATAAACTATTTTAAATAGCTGCCTTCCTCAATCTGAAACCTTTATTAAATGCGCGCGTTCATTATATGCGTTATTTAGATATTGCACTCGAGCATGCATATACAGTTTTAATTGACGACTTTATGAAGTATAGAGATGAACACGGTAAGAACGGTTTGGAGAATATTTAGAAGACACTTCCAGGGAGAAGTACTAGTCGCTTTGGGATGCTGGTCTAGAGCATTACAAACCCACCCTCGCCTTCACCGTTCATCCAGCAGAGCTGTAGATATATATATACGCTCTAACTGTTGTCACAATTTACAGGATTTCATTATACATCGATTATAAAGGGGTGTGCTGCCAATTTCTTAACCGGTTCTGATACAGATAGGGGTGTAAATCGGTGAGTGCCAATGGTGCGAGTCATTAAGCTAGGGGGTCTCGGGTGAGCGGTAGCTCTCCCAACGGGGTCCGGGGCGGAGCCCCGGAAGCCAACGCATTTTAGTTTTTCCAAACAGCATTTTGTAACAATTTGGCAGAAATTATTTAACATATTCTTTATACTCACTAATAACATAATTATCTAAAAATAAACTAATTTTTCATCAAAAAATAAATAAATATTGAAACGACCCCTGCTTGTGATACTACCTATATTTTTCTATAAAATCCTAAAAAAAAATTAAAAAAAATTTAGATAGAAATTTACCTTCTCAATCATGCTGTCTCATTCAAGAAGTTTCCATCGATATGAACCCCTGCATCGATATGAACTCTGAACAGTTTTCGATTGAAAAACTAGGTGAAAAGAGAATAAGCACTCGCTTGGAGCGTGTTGTGTATACATTGACATTTGATGATAATATTGTAATATCGGACTCGAACATGTTCAAAGATTAAGGATTTGGAAAATGTTACAGCCAAGTGTAAAGTAGGAACAAAAATGATCCTAAATGATCTTAAAGCTCTGTATGTCGAGCCATACATTAAACGGGGCATTATTTCTAAAAAGAATTGCTTGTATTATACAAAGCATTGAGGATGTATTGTAACTATTTTCACCATTATTTGTGAGTTTACTATACTAGTAAAAATTAATCGCTTGTCATGTTAAATACATATTGTATGTACTGTATATGTAATGTATTATTACTTCTAAAAATAATTTTATTTATTAACTATGTCAGCCATTATTTGTAAGTGAACATATCGTTGACAGATATTCAGCTTATTATGAAATGACGGTCATCAAGGATGAAATGTGAGCGCTGCCGCCCGAAGATGGGAAAAAAGATAAGGAAAAATAAATAAAAGTGAAAATATATATTTATATTGATGATTAAAACATTTTAACTACCATACTGATATAAAGATTGATGTTCGGGATTCGACTCCCGATGGTGTAATATCACTGTTATGCCTAAGACAGGTTTGAATGGTGGCCGCTAAAGTTCCTAGTATGAAGTCACACACACACACACATATACTTTGTGCATATATATATATATATATATATATATATATATATGCACAAAAATTACTTTTAAGTTTAGGCTAGGTTAGGTTAGGATATTTTTGGGGTAGAAGAATAAATGAGGTTAGATTAGTTTAGGTTATTCTATATTCAATTCTGCTCTTCTACGAAATTAGGAAAAGATGATACAGCTACCAATAAACTACAGCTTAGTAAGGCCACAGAAAGCCTTACTTGGCTATAGTCTTTAAGGAAAGCTAAGTCTTTAGTCTTCAGCAAGATGGAGCACCTCCACACACTGCTTGTGAAACTCGCAACTTTTTAAGGAAACATTTTTCCAGTCAACTAATCTCCCTTCATGTGCCAGTGGAATGGCTCCCATATTCACCTGACCTCACAACCCCTGACTTTTTTTTGGTGTGATTACATAAAAGACAGGATCTATTCTGCCAAGCCTAAGACACTTGAAAACTTAAAGACCAAAGTCTGTGAGGTAACCAACAACATCCCAGCTGAGCTATTTCCAAATATTAAGTCAAACAGCTGTTACTCTGAACATGTTTAATTAAGGTTAATAAACTCCTATGTTTTACATATTCATTGCGTATGTCTTTGTGTCTGGATTTTTTTTTTAGCTTAGAACACTTATTTAGGAATAGGGACAATTTTTTGTGATACCTAGTATATATATATATATATATATACTGCAAACCAGTGATGTAGTCGAGACCACCAAGTCCGAGACTGAGACCGAGACCGAGACCTGATCCTGTGAGACCAAGATCGAGACCGAGATCAAAGGTTCGAGATCGAGATCTACCTTCCGAGATCGAGACCCTTAAAATTCGAGACCGAGATCGAGACCAAGCTCATGCCCTTTCAATTTGTTTTACACTACTATGGAAATTAGACTATGTTAAGTATATTAATAAACTAATAACTACTTTCTCAGATGTAGTGTGTTGAATGCAAAAAGTGTAGCCTATAAATTAACAAATGAATATATATATATATACACACGTACTTTTTATTTATTTACTTCTTTTATATCTGTTACAGAAGGTTTAATGAACGTACCCACTACCCAGTTTGACTTGTGCATTTATTTAAAGCATGATAGGTGCTCATTACACTTAAGGAACATCAGCATGCTCAAAAGATATGCTGAAGTTCGACTTCTGTGGGGCCTCATTATTATGCCTCCATGGCTAAATACACGCTCAATTGGAGCACTAGAAGCAGGCACTGTTAAAACAGTCATGGCAATATTGGCCAGTGATGGGAATTTATCCCTTTTCTGGTGCCAAAACTTTATTGGAGAGCAGTTGTCTAAAATATGAGATTCATCGATCTCTAAGAAGTACCGCCGCAACTGTTCCCTGCGGTTCAAAATCTTCCTAGTTTCAACGTTCTTCTGCTTGGACCGATAGCTTTGATATTTTGCCATTCTCTATTTACTGTAGTGTTTCCATTTTCAATAAAATAAATTAATCTGACGGGGGCGGGGGCAAAATTTTTTGTAGCGCTAACCTAAAAAAAAAAATCCAGACGACCCCCCCCCCCCCCCCCCGCAACACAAACGTGGCAACTCAAAAAACAGGGTGACTGATTAGTGAATACCTAGAGTCCCTTACTTTTACAAACTTTCATAAACATTCTTGATGATTAAAACATTTTAACTACCATACTGATATAAAGATTGACCGAGACCGCGTCTGTCGAGACCGAGATCGAGACCGAGATCGAGACCGAGATCTAAATAGCGGAGACCGAGATCGAGATCTGCAAATTGGGTCTCGAGATCGGTCTCGAGACCGAGACCGATCTCGAGACCTACATCACTGCTGCAAACCCACAAGGAAATGGTGGGTGGAAATTGTGGGTTTGCAGCATTTATTCATTTCACGTGTTTAATCGTGAAATTCATCCCATATATATATATATAGTTTTGGTGCTCTTCCAATATGTGCTCTACCGCGAAACTGTGATCTACCATATTCCAATACGTGCTCTACCGTGAAACTAGCCTTATAAGGCTAACTAACGAAAATATCATGACTTAACCTAACCAATCGTTAGGTCAACTATACGCCCTTGACGATTGGTTAGGTTAAGTCGTGATATTTTCGTTAGTTAGCCTTATGAGGCTAACTAACGTACCTGCTGCTAATCCGAATAATCTAAGGTAGATCACGTATTGGAATGTAAATTTTAAGGTAGAGCACATATTGGAAGAGCACCATAGTTTTTCATAAAAGTTATATATCTGGAAGAATAAAGAAGTTATTATTTTAAATAAAATATGTACCGGGCTTAGAAATTTGTAAAATGGTTGCTATGGGAACCGAGTAAAGTTCAGTTTGATCTGAATTTCCTCGTTTCTTCAAGTGTATGCGAGCAAATGTGCGTTTATATTATGTGCTTGTGTGTCGTTTTACATGTTTACATTTGAGTAGATGTGTATGTAGCGCATGTAGCTGCCTCATGAGTGTGTGTGTGTGTTTGTGTGTCTTACCATTTTCGAGTATTTGTATTCGTATATTCGAATACAATATTTTCATATGTGAAGTATTCGCAATTGTATTCGAATACAGTATTTTCTTGATGCATTCCTTTTTCCATGAATACTTTATGAATACTGTCAAAACGAGTTGATCAGTGAATCAAAATGATTAGTGATTCCATGACCTCTACACAACTATGAACATCGAAAGTTCGGCTGAGGTTAACAATAGTGGAAAAATTTTTTGTTTTATTTTAAAAAAGTAAGTTGCTTATTAGACTTTTAATAGCGCATACAACCACATGTATGTGGGTTTTTTTGTAGGTTAAGTTAGAGTAGTAGTTCAGTGATGTAGGACTCGAGACCGGTCTCGAGACCTTTCTTTCTGGTCTCGGTCTCGGGTGCTTAGGTCTCAGTTTCGGTCTCGGTCTCGGCCATGGAAGTCTCGACTATATCACTGCTGAGTATGTTGATATTCCTCAAGTGTGACGAACACTTATCTTGTTTTAAGTAGGCAGTTAACTGCTGAAAAAAGTCACAAACTATGAGTTTGTGAATAAATTAGGAGTAAATTTTTCAATTGTCACTCGATAACCTCTTTAGAATCTTTATTCCTGAATGTGAAATACAGAGATTATGAAATAGGCATTTTTTTTACACAATATTGAATGCATGCAAAAACTGCGCATGGTCTCGGTTTCGTTTCGGTCTCGATACCTTTTTTCTGGCCTCGGTCTCGGTCTCGCGTACGTAGGTCTCGATCTCGGTCTCGAGTACTTAGATTTCGGTCTCGGCCATGGTGGTCTCGACTACATCAACGGAGTAGTTACCTTAGAATTTTTGCTTTCCCATGCTAAACATAGGAGTAGTAGTAGTTCGTGTAGCGTATACTTAAAATTTGGGCGAATAATTAAAGTAGCCGAAATCCATACTGGGCTCCGAGTAAATCTCCCAACAGAACCACAACCTTACCTTACCTTACAACCTTACAAAGGTTCCGCGCGATGATTTCTCATTTCACGAAGGTCAAGTTTGTCGCCCCTCCTCTCGAGTTGGCCTGGTGAAGTAGTGAGTTGGATTCTTGCGCTCTCCACCTCACATAGCCAGGTACGCCCGGCTCATCGGGGATTGTTCTGAGCCAGGCGTCTAGTCTTCTTTTGAAGATTTCCACTACAACTCCCTTCGTGTTTCTTAGGTCTTTGGGCAACTGATTGAACAGTTTTGGTCCTCTCACTACAAAACTATTTTCTTTCAGGGTTAAGGATGTTCCCTGTCTCGCCTTCAATTTGGGAATACGACACAATCTACCACATGTAAATGTTTTTTTTTTGTAAGTTAGGTTAGGTTAGATTTACAGTATTTGGAACCCAATATGGATTTCGGCTAATATAATTAATCACCCAAATAGCTAAATATCTAATCATGCAGTGGTTCCCAAACCGTGCGCCGCGGCGCACTGGTGTGCCGCGAGATGTAATTAGGTGCGCCGCGAAAGAGCAAGATTATATTTCAAAATGTGAAAAATACAAACTGAAATTCGTAATAAAGTATATGTATAAATAACTCTTGAATAAATTTTCGAATTTATGTACAAAGTGCGCCACAATATGTTTACTTGTTCTAAAGTGCGCCGTGAGTAAAAAAAGTTTGGGAACCACTGATTATTATTTATTCTAATGAGTCTATACGCTACACGAACTAGTCTCAGGTTTAACTATTATTTATAGATTTATTTACAATTTCTATTTACCAAAACCACTTATTCATAATATGAAAGACTACTTGGAATTTATTTATCATTTTATTTTTTAAAATAACATCAAAAAATTGTTAATTCTTATTAACTTTTACCCAAAATTTCAATTCTTGCTGAAGCATTAAGTGTCTTTAAATAATTCATTTTGACTTTAGGCAAAACGGAAAACTTTCTTTATGGCATCACATATCATAAATGTTTACTTGTACGACATTTTTTAAGCTGTAACAGAATTTTCTTATAGAATCTGTATTTTACGAAAATATTCATGGGTGTATTCGTGAATACTTTCATATGTAATCATACTCATTCTCGATTACATGGAAATATATTATGTATATTTGTCATATTCTTTTATAATGGAAATTATTCATATTCATTTTCAATTATAACACTTTAGTATTCATATAGGGGCCTACCATGTTTATTTTCTCTGGTGGAAGACGAATTATACGTAGGTTTACAGTATGTTTACTTTTCAAATTTCTGTTACTTCATTAGTAAATATTTGTCTGTAAAGATAAGTAAAAAAACGTATCCTAAATATTTAATCATACTGAAAAGTTTAATCAAACATAATACTCCATTGTTTATCCTTAATTAACCCAAGAAAGCCACCGTGGCATATTATACTAAAAATACATTTGTTTTTCTGGAAATTGTCTTTTATTGTTTGCAAATTAATTTTCATTATGGATTTAGTAAAAACAAATTGTTTATTTCAACCTATAAATGTAATTTTCATTATAGACCCAACTCTAGTCTCTATGTGTGCGGCCCCACAATGGCCCCTTAGGTTAGGGTTAACATATGCAAACACCGATGAACCGTTAATACTAAAGCAATAGAAATGGTAACAATAAACTGTACAGTGAGTTTTTCAGTGTTTTCAAACATGTTACAGACTTGTCCTTCACATTTCATTAAGTTCTTACTTTGTTTGTTTTGAACAAAACAAGCGAATGGTTATCTAACTTTCGGTATTTTTTTTAGTTGGCTAAATTTTGCGCTGGAAAGCTCTTTGATGTTTATCTTTTGTTAATAGGAAGTCGAAGTTGTGAACTTGTAGCGAAACTTTGCCCTATTCTTAGGCTAACTATTTCAACTTGGCAGATCTCTTTTGTATACGAGATTTTTTTAAATTCACTTTTGTAAGGTAATTTTCTTCTATATATATATATATACACACACACACACCTTGATTACCTTACCTTGGTTTTACTTCCCCCCGAATTGTTTATTTTGACGAAGGTCAAGCTTGTCACTCCACCTTAGACCTACAGTTTAACGTGGAATCCGAGCCACGCCCCACCACGGGCGTTCAGAAATTGCAGTCCTCGCCCGGACTCGATCTCACAACCTCCCGACCAGCAGGTAAGCGTCTTAACCACTAGGCTACCCAGGGTATCCATTTATCTACCAATCAAGGAAGGATGAGCAACTGGGTTTGATGTAATATGAATATTACTATCAGAGTAGATCTTTATTAACAACATATACATTCTATTAATGGACCTTAAGTATATGAAAGTGAATTACTGACTTACAAACAAACGGAAAATATTAAAAGAATAAATAGGATGACATAAAAAATCTTGGAAATATCTCACGTATAAATAAAGTCAAGGCTTAACAAAGTTAACTCCTTTGTTATTTACTATGTAATCTTCGCCCGTATATGGAGATGTTGTGCAGAATGTACCCTAAAGTGGGGTGACTCCGAACTTGTGTGTGTGTGTGTGTGTGAACAGTTTTAAATCTTCTACTGTGGGTATTTACTTAGGATGAACGTATTATTACGTTAACCGCAGTGAAAGGGATAAAGTTTATGAAAAAATGTATCACTTTATTATACTTAGTGGCTCAAAGATATTGGAGGTCAGTTCAGATCAGTAAATCAAGTGAGCTTTCTATTGTAATCGATAAAGAGCTTCTCCCTCTCGAATGTACATAAAAATCCCTCAGTATTGGTTCTACGAATTTGCACTTTCCATCTCCCCTTGAAGACTATCGATAGGAGTGTACAACTTTACCACTTCTTTCTTTCTGAACGGACTTCCAGAAATTGATTGTTGCCTTTATTTAGAATATTAGTGTATTGGAGTCATATTTTTTACGTAATCGGAATGAAACCGTTTGCGTTCTTGAAAAGTAGCGCAACATCGTTACAATATCTATGAATCCATGATGTAAATCCTTTGAGCAGTTATGACAAAAAACTTATAATGACTCTAAATTATGTACAAGATATTCCTTTGTTTACATCCCAACTCTTTCTGTATCCTGACGTTACACCAATTAGCGGCTTCTTATTACTGACTTATTATAATTATTATTATTATTATTATTATTATTATTTCATGACCAATTCAAATAAAAATATTCGATATAGGTGTCGGTCAGAAAAGAGGTAATCATGTTGTATATTTGTATGTTTTGGTGATTTCTTTAAATTACACTGGTCAACAACAATTTTTTCACAAGGGTTTTGATGGGTGTTCTAAGTGTACTCTTTCATGCTGAATCTAAATATGAAATCAGATTTTTTCTATCAGGCTTAGTTTACTTGTGACGCTATGTTCATTTTTTCCTCATTTAGCATGATCACCGGATAAAAAAATAACATATTATATATAATTAAGTATATAACAATATTATAATATAAAACATTATAAAAATAATAAATATAATAATATATTATATTAATTAATATAACTATAATAAAATATATTAATATTAATATATATGTTGTATTAATTTTTCTGTAAAATTAGTACAATTTATTCCTTTGGGGAGAAAGTTCTGATAATGCTGGCAGGATAAATTTGGTCGGAGCAGCAGACTGTGCACGTAGGGTGGAGCGAAAAATACCTTTTTTCTAGTATGAAGTTATAATAGTGATTAGAAGTTGCATTTAGTCGGCGATATATACCTACCAAAATATGAGTTCATTTGTTTAATATTTTCAGCTGCCACCAGGGGGCTAAAGTTAACACAATTTTGGGTAAAAAGGAAAAAAATGCTTCTATTTTAGGTTTATCAAACTATTATAAAATTTTATCATAGAATTATCTAATAGTTTGATTAAGATTCTTAAATGATAAGAAGTCGTTTTGTAAAAATGCCTTTTCATATGCTTAATATCTTCAGCTGCCACAAGAGGGCTGAAGTTAACTTAAAAATGACAATTAAGTATGATTCTGTATTTACTTGAAAAAGGGAACAGTAGTAAATTAGGATGTCTCTCCTCCTTTATACTGGCTTCAGACAGTTAAGAAACGTTATTTCGTGCCTTAGCGGAGTTACCACCCTTTCCCCAACCAACCTCCCTCTAGAAAGGGTTCTTGCTGAAGACTATTTAGTAATTTGCTTTTGGTTCAAATTTTGGCTGTTTTTTCCTTGATTCTAATGTAGCACGAATCCAACCGTCTCTGTTTGTAGGTCCGCAGACTGATCCAGCAGCGTCTGTAACGAGCTTGACGCATCTCTCTACGGCTTGTGTATGACATGGAAACTGAAATATTTCTGAATGAAGAGTAGTACCATGTTTGATGCATGATTCAATATCATCAAGAGAAACTCCTTTGGTTATCGGTGGTTCTGCTATCTGAAAATCTTGCCACATAATGAGATCTGTATAGTCTTTGGCATAAAAATTTATTTCTGGCACCTTAAAATACCTGATAACATCTGTTTCTTGAATGCATGCCCTTGCTTTTATGATACGCCTAAATCCCAACTGACGCACATGCTCCCTTTCATCAGCTATCATTGCAATGAGAATGTTTTCTTGATTTGCGTAATATGCATTTCGCTGAATGACTGAGTCATGTACTCTCCTTTGCTCTTCACGGAGATACCGGCTTCTTGCAATCATATGCCACATATGTTTAGCACCATATTGGCATAATGGTTTACGCTTTATCTGAAACCACATTGGTGCGTATACCCTAACAATGAAAATAGCTAATTCTTGTAAATTGCCTGAAGGATTCTCTGTGCTTGCATATAACCGCAGAGTCCTGTTTGCTGTGGTGAGCCACCTTGAATGTGATATATTGCCTGGACTCTTATGACTAAGACTCTTTGAGAATGTTCCACTTGATATAGCCTTGTGAATTTCAAGAAGGTATTTCTGGTCAGTACTTATGTCATCTACATCAACTTCACACATGTCCTCTTGAATTTCAATGGGTTTGAAGTTAACTATGGGAAGCTTTTCACAGTCTGAAAGTGCTCGGCCAATTTCTCCTGAAAATGCTCTTGGTCCAGTAGTGGTACCATCCAAGTGATGAAACAGATGGCGCAATGGAAGTTCATTAAGGTGTAAAAGGCATATCAGCCACTGCAATGGCTTATTAAAGGCTTCTTCCAGTAATCTTATTGTGCCCCCAATACTACCAGTGTTAACCACTGTCGAATCACAGCCAACTGCAACGATGTTCCCTATATCAACATTCCTTTCTTTCAAGCAATTCACTAGCGCTGTGCAAATGTATTTAGCTTTGCCACTGGAAGGTGTCACATGTGCAAAGTACAGAGAGTGTGGTTCAGATATTATGCTGATATGCTCTTCGCGTTTGGTTCCTTGGTGGTTAGAGCCATCACTCTCCTGGACTTGAATCATTGTTTTATCCTTTCTGCCATCAAAGTATAATCCCCGCATGGTTTTTGGCTCTCCTATCTGTTGAAGTTCCTTTCTCTGTTTTTGTCTTTCACGTCTTAGCTTACTTCTGTCTATAATATTCCCTTTGTCTTCGGGAGTAACAATTTTAAGATCTGCCAATACTGCAGAAGCAATAGCAGCCCCAGCTCTGTCCGACATTTTAAATCTATCACAAGTAATTGCTAATGAAGGCAGTGGCTCACGCATCTGTTGTTCTGATATTATATATTGAGTCGAGGTTGTATCTTCCTCATTATCTTCAGATATCCCTTCTAGTTGTTGAAGTTCACTTGTCTCTGTTTCGATTTGTAAGTTGGACGTATTGGTTATAGCAGCACTAGTTGTTTGTGAGGATTCCAGACGTGCTTTCTCCATTTCCTTTCGATGTTCTCTTGCTTGTAATCGTCTTGTGTGTGCTATGTCAATGCTTCCTATCACCATTATTCTGCGTGTTCGTTGGTCATTTAAAAAATCCTGCTCTTTTGGAGGGACTTTCTTACTCTTTTCACATGAGCATCTCCTAAACTCCTTACATTTGCAGGTGCAGATGTCAAACAAAGTGCATTTTGAAGAGTTTTCAAATTCTTCAAGCTGATTTTTGTACTTAGGCTGATCCTTGCGTGACTTGTATGGCTTTAATAAGGACCTGTATTTATCATGGTACACTCGCATCATCTGTAAAACGCGTGTATGTGAAACTATTGGCAAAGAGGCCTTCTTCCAAATATTTTCTACCTTTTTGGAAACTGCCTCTGCTATTTCAGAAAATGAAGGCTCCTTGTTATTCATCTGCTCCTTCACTGAATATTTTCTGAACAGGTAATCTTTCATAATGCAGTTATAAGTTGGTAGTTGCATATCACTCATCTCACAAGGTACTTCAAATATGGCACACTTCATATGTTCTCTAGTGAAATGTTTATATTTAGTATTTGATGCCATAATATTTTTAAGAAAAATTCACAATCACAAAATATCCTGTAACATCAAAACATTATATAATTAATATATATAATATATTTTATAAGTATATATAATATATTATATAAATATATAATATATTATATAAATAAACTAAAATTATATAATACATTATAACAAGCATTTTATAATAAAATCAATATTATCTCTATATAAATCACTTTAAAATAAAGTTTTATAATATTCCGATCATATTAAAAAACTCTCCGATCAACTGAGCGACTAGGCCTACTACCTAAGAAGACAAGTGTTAACACACTGTTCTAATGACTCACAGAAAGAAATTCCTTCACACCAAAACCCTCCCCCATAACATTCAGTGTAGTCTCAACATGACTCAGTTACTCTAAATTGTGTTAAATTCAGCTCTCTTGTGGCAGCTGAAGATATTAAGCATATGAAAAGGCATTTTTACAAAACGAATTCCGATCATTTAAGAATCTTAATCAAACTATTAGATAATTCTAAGATAAAATTTTATAATAGTTTGACAAACCTAAAATAGAAGCATTTTTTTTCCTTTTTACACAAAATTGTGTTAACGTTAGCCCCCTGGTGGCAGCTGAAAATTTTAAACAAATGAACTCATATTTTGGCAGGCATATTTCGTCCACTAAATGCAACTTTTAATCACTATTAGAACCTCATACTAGAAAAAAAGTATTTTTCGCTCCACCCTACTGTGCAGGTTGAAACATGTTTGTACCTGTTCAGACATGAGCCTAGTTTCTGTGTGTAGAGCAGCTCCAAGTCAGTCTGCTTGTAAATGTCACAGTGTTAACAGCTAGTGTCTGTTGCTTCTTGTTAATTTTACACCAGTGTTGTATTCATATAGATGTTTTGTAATGCCGCGGAACTGTCTGAATCATCCTAATTCCTTTTGTTATGTATGTGGTGATCTAACTTTAAAATCCCAGAAACGTAACTTTACACCATTAGTAAAAAAATGCTATGAACTTTATTTCGGATGTAAAGTAGGCGATCAGGACAAGAGTTGGGCCCCTCACATTTGTTGTGTGACATGTGTAAGACTACTTACAGGATGGCTAAACGGTTCACGTCACATGCCATTTGCTATTCCAATGATTTGGAGGGAACCCAAAGATCACACAACAGACTGCTATTTCTGCCTGGTAAATACAAAGGGGATCACTTCAAAAACAAAGAGCCTTATGAAATACCCTAATCTACCGTCTGCAATGAGACCAGTTCCCCACAGTGCTCAACTTCCAGTACCAAATCCTCTGAACAACATGTAAGTTTAAGTGATGAGGAATCAAACGTAGCTGTAGCATATCACGAGGAAAAAGATGAAGACATTTCTGATCCAACATTCCAGGCTACCTGTTCCTCCAATGAACCACATTTACTGTCACAAGGAGATCTAAATGACCTAGTTCGTGATTTGAAATTATCTAAGAAGCAGGCTGAACTTTTAGGTTCAAGATTAAAGGGTTGGAATCTACAGCAACGTGACATGATTCTCCCATGAAGATGGACTTGTGTTTTGTAAAGATGTTAATTCAGTCATGGGGACTCGTGGTCATGAACATAACGTGGATGAGTGTCGATTGTTCATTGACTCCTCAAAAGTCAGATTGAAAGCAGTCCTTCTTCACAACGGAAATAAATTTCCTTCTGTACCTATTGCACATGCTGCAAACATGAAAGAGTCATACGACAACATGAAGTTGCTTTTAGAAAAGTTTCAGTATCAGGAATATAAGTGGAATATCTGTGGAGATCTGAAGGTCATTGCACTTTTGCTAGGGTTGCAGCTAGGTTACACCAAGTACTGTTGTTTTTTATGTGAGTGGGACAGTAGGGACAAGCAAAACCACTACGTTAAGAAGGATTGGCCAAAACGCACCTCACTTGTTCCAGGCAAGAAAAATGTTGTGAATAGTTCACTTGTTGACCCTGAGAAAGTGTACCTTCCTCCTTTGCATATCAAGCTTGGACTTATGAAAAACTTTGTTAAAGCGATGGATAAAGCGCAAACAGGATTCACATACTTGAGAAATAAGTTTCCCCCGATCAGTGATGCCAAGATTAAAGAAGGCATTTTTGTAGGCCCTCAGATCAGAGAATTGTTAAGAGATGAGAGATTTGAAGGAGAGTTGAATGAAGTTGAGAAAGCTGCGTGGCAGAGTTTCAAAAGTGTCTGCACAAATTTTTGGGAAATCACAAGGCCGAAAACTATCCTGAAATAGTAGAGATCTTCTTAAGTCTTACCAAGCAATGGGGTGCAATATGTCATTAAAGGTTCATTTCTTGGACTCTCACTTGGACTTTTTTCCGGAAAACCTGGGTGCGGTAAGCGACGAACATGGTGAGCGTTTTCATCAGGATATTTCTGCCATGGAAAACCGTTACCAAGGCAAATGGAGCCCCAGTATGCTGGCTGACTATTGCTGGACTCTTAAGAGAGACATGCCTGAGGCAAAGCACAGCAGAAAATCAAAACAAGCTACTTTTTAAACTACAGGTATGTCTTTTCGATCATATTTTAATAAGTATGTAACTATATGGGTTTTTAAAAATTAAATTGCATGTCACACAAAAACCAGACCTGATAGAGGAATTTTACAAACTTATTTGGATTCAGCACAGAAAATACTATAAGAATAAGGTATTTTCATTCTTGGGACACGAAAAAAAAATTTTTTTGTTGCCCAGTGATTGCAATAAGGTAGTAGTAGTCACTTGAGTTTTATACCACTGTTCATATGACTTATAAAAATACCTGAAAAGTCTGCATATTTAAGCTGAATTAGATGTCTCACATATCATATACTCAGTTGTGTAAAAATTCCACACACATTCTAGGACTGAAATCCTGAATAAACAAGTAATAAAAATAAAAAGTAATGATATGAGAAAGTGGAGCGTTACCATTATTGTATGGCACATAACAGTTTACGTGGAAAAAATACTTGATTACAAGAACCACCATAATTATTTCACATCTAATTTGCGAGTATAATAATTCAATGAAATTCATTCTTATGATTATTGCACTTTATTTTTATGTAGGAAGTAGGAAGGAGGGGCAAAAGTGAACCCTCCATAGAAGATGGAGAGAGCCAAAAACAAGGTCTCCAAGGCTCAATGATGCCTTTTTTTTAAATATAAATTTTGAAAAGGTTCTATAGTATGTAAAATGCTAAATAGTGAGGAATAGAGGGAGAAGAACATGCTGGACTGCTCACAGGGTAGATGAAACACGGAAAAAGATCAGCTAAGGAGGACAGTAACGGGAGAAACGGGAGTTCCAGCACTCCCTGACTCCTGCCTAACATCCACCCCGGAGTACTTCCCTGGTCCATTGGTGTCTACAATCTCCTCCTCCTCCTCCTCCTCCTCCTTACCATATTCTTATGGTATTATTACCCTCAGTATGATATATGATAAGGTAAATGGTTGAATAAGATAAGATAAATGGTTAAATTAGTTAAGTTTTCTGGTTGTTGCAAATAAGTATTTCTTCTGTGTAAGAATAATATGCATTGTTCATTCATATTTCCTTCTTAATATCTAATATTCTGTCAATATCGCGAAGGAAAAAGCTGAGGTATACTTTTTACTTTCAGAACTTTCGGGAAACCAATAACCGAAAGAGTCAACCATATGATAACTCATTAAATAAATTCACGCGCAAGAACACACAAGCACACACACACACACATATATATATATATATATATATATATATGTAATTGTACAATTACACCTACTGTGCATTTTGAACACGTTCTTCTCATTACAGGAAATTTTAGGTCATGATAAAAGTCGCTTATTAGTTTTAAGGAGATTAAATTTGGCAAATTAATTTATTTTTGAAACGAAAAAGATAAATGTTGAGGCATTTTCTAAAAACCACAGAATAAAACGAGTTTCGCTCAAAAGCTACGTTTGAAAGGAAGCTTTTTTGGCAGCTTCCTAGATGGTTACCATTATTCATATTGCATATTAAAGCAAACAGGTAGTTTCCTTAAAATTAACACTATATACTAGGGACATAATATATTTTGCCCCACCCTTTTTTCTTATCTAAATAATGGGCCAGGGGGCTGAAATGTCTTTTGGGCCGTAAGTTTGAACTTTCTGCGCTTCACATAACCGGATATTTTCAGTTTGAATCTCCCCTCCTTGTATAAAACTGCTTTCAAACGCCCTTGTATAAAACCGAAGGTTAACGCAGTTTCGAAAATGGCGTCTGATAGTGATGTGGGTCGTAAACAGAGAGCTGTTATCGAGTCCTTAACCGCAGAGGAAACAATTGGAAATATTCACAAACATTTACAAAACGTTTATGAAGATGCTGGTGTTGATCGAAGTACAGTTGGACGCTGGTCTAAACGTTTGAGATCATCGGAGAGAGGGAAAGCCAGCCTCGATGATGAGCCACGCAGCGGTCGCCCGGCATCAGCTGTGACATCTCACACTGTGCAACGTGCTAACAGCATCATTTAATCAAGTCGGCGCGTCACATACAAGGAGCTATCGCTGGAGCTAGGAATTAGTGAAGGAAGTGAGAATACGATAATTCAGCAACTGGGATACTCAAAAGTGTGTTCACGGTTTGTTCCTCACGAACTGACTGAAGATCACAAAGCCCAAAGAAAAGAAAATGCTTCTGAGTCGTTGGTTCGATACGAGACAGAAGGGGATGACTTCCTTTCACGAATTGTGACTGGGTATGAGACTTGGGTACACCACTTTGAACCTGAAACAAAACGCCAATCCATTGAGTGGCATCACGCAGACTCCCCACGCAAGAAAAAGTTCAAAATGGCTCCCTCTGCAGGAAAAGTTATGGCCACCATCTTCTGGGACATGAAAGGGGTGATTCTGCTGGACATTATGAAGAAAGAACAAACAATCACCTCGGAGGCAAATATTGCTACCCTACAGAGACTGCAGAGACGTATAAAGCGAGTTCGACCGGAGAGAAAACTGGAAGACGTCCTTCTTTTGCACGATAACGCAACACCCCACCCTCCCTACAGCCCGGATCTGGCACTTTGACTTCCATTTGTTTGGGCCAATGAAGGATGCTATTCATGGAAGAAAGTTTCAGAGTGACGATGAGGTCGTTGAGAAGGTTTAGAGGTGGCTCCAGCTGAACCCAGCGGAATTTTACCAGCAGGAAATAAAGGAACTTGTTTCGAGGTGGAACAAAGCCGTAGAAAAGGATGGAATCTATGCGGAAAAATGAAAACTTGTAAAAAAGGTATGTAACTACTTGTGTACAAAATTTCTGGAACTTACAAGGAAACTTGGAAGGAAAAAAAAAGGTGGGGCAAAATGTATTGAGTGGCCCTCGTACTTGCAAAAATTGAAAAATAAGGGTTTGGACCACTCCGAACTATCTTTTTTTGAACCTTGGTCCAGACCTTCCAGTTACATCATATATATATATATATATATATATATATATATATATATATATATATATATATATATATATATATATATATATATATATATATATATATATATACACTCGTATATGATACAACTGAGAATGGTTCCCTGAGAAACTTTTATGTTACAAAGACCGTGCACGGTGTGTGTGTGTAACATATAATATATATATAATATATATATATAGTTGAACAAATGACTGAAATTCAAACCTACATCTGATTGTAGCAATTATATCAATTGTAGAAATTGTAGCAATTTTAGGAATGAAACAAAAAAATAACTATAAACGAGTATGAAAACAAAACGAACGTTTGTACGTACGAAGTTCGATTAGATTGCGTTCAGTTATGTTAGGAATCGAGAATTCTATAAGAAATACAACTATACGAGGGTTTTAATAGATATAATTGCACCGTCGATGTATTACACTGAAATCTAACGAATTTCAACAAACTGTTAATTGGTGCAAGTTACGGGACTTGGAAGCCACATGCATGGGGAACAGAATCGCTCTCCCCCTGTTTTTTTTCATAGTCTGTTGGTATAGTTTTTTTTTCGTGTATAGGACATCTTTTTCAGATAATAGAATCCTCTCTCTCATCAGGCGATGAATTCACTTGTATGTTAAAGCGACAAAATTTGTCAACAAAAAAATAAAATTTAAAACAATCACTGGCATGTCTTTTCGTCCCTTCCATCGCGTGAGATCAGAATTGATGCAGGGTGATAATGGAGACCAAAACATTTGTTTATAATGAGTGAATACATATATCCTAAACACTCTTGTGCTAGTTTGATCAGAATTATAACTATATTAATAAGTATAGTTACAATTACTTCATTATTTCGGTATAGTATTGAAAATAAAGATTTTTATTTTACTAGGGACACTCAATATATTTTGCCCCACCCTTTTTTCTTAGCTAAATAATAAGCCATGGGGTTCAAATGTCTTTTGGGCCGTAAGTTTGAAATTTCTGCGCTTCACATAACCGGTTTTTTCCAGTTTGAACCCCCCTCCTTATATAAAACCGCTTTTAAACGCCCTTGTATAAAACCGATGGTTAACGCAGTTTCGAAAATGGCGTCTGAAAGTGATGTGCTTCGTGAACCGCAGAGAATGAAACAGTTGGAAATATTCACAAACGTCTACAAAACGTTTACAGAGATGCTGTTGTTGATCGAACCACAGTTAGACGCTGGTCTAAACGTGTGAGATCATCGGAGAGAGGGAGAGCCAGCCTCGATGATGAGCCACGCAGCGGTCGTCCGGCATCGGCTGTCACCTCTCACACTGTGCAACGTGCTAACATCATCATTCGATCAAATCGGCGCGTCACACTAGGGGTTAAAACCGGTATTGAAATACCGGTATTAATACCGGTATTGAAGAAGTACAAATAATACCGATATTATAGGTTTTCGGTATTGACAAAAATTGCTATTGTAAAATTTAGGCAATTTAGTCCTCCGATAAGACTGAAGTGGAAGCAGATTCATTACTGAGTGAATACATGCAAGAAATGGACAAACTAGGAAAAGTGCCATCTAAAAAAAATTCCATTGATTTTGATGTTACTAATGAATTTAAAAGCTTGGAAGTTACTTTACAGAGAAGTGAGAATTTAGAGAAGTTGTACAAGGCACTGCTTTCAATTAAACCTACAAGTGCAGAATCAGAAAGAGCCTTTTCTGCTGCAGGCCTATTTCTGACGAAACTGAGATCAAGTCTATCTGAACAATCCCTAGATGCTCTTTGTTTCCTCAAAGCATACTTTCAAAATCAAACTAGAAATAAATATTTAGATACTAATAATTTCTATCTACCCCAGTAGTTGTATAATAATATGCTAAAAAAAAATTCAAATAATATTTTTATTACAATTTAGTAATTTACTGTATAAACTTTTTCGAATAGAATGCCATCTATTTGAAGTTGGGTCATTAATTTATAGTAAATATGGTGAGTACTGCAAGTCCCTCAGACTTGTGGGAGGGTTGGTAGGGTGGCACCATAATAAATCAAAATAAATTATTTTTTTCATAATACCGGTATCAATACCGGGATTAGCATAATTGCCTCCAAATACCGGTATTGAAAATTTTCGGTATTATGCAAGCACTACGTCACACACAAGGAGCTATCACTGGAGCTAGGAATTAGTGAAGGTAGTGTGAATACGATGATTCAGCAACTGGGATACTCAAAAGTGTGTTCACGGTTTGTTCCTCACGAACTGACTGAAGATCACAAAGCCCAAAGAAAAGAAATTGCTTCTGAGTCGTTGGTTCGATACGAGACAGAAGGGGATGACTTCCTTTCACGAATTGTGACTGGGTATGAGATTTGGATACACCACTTTGAACCTGAAACAAAACGCCAATCCATTGAGTGGCATCACGCAGACTCCCCACGGAAGAAAAAGCTCAAAATGGCTCCCTCTGCACGAAAGGTTATGGCCACCATCTTCTGGGACATGAAAGGGGTGATTCTGGTTGACATTATGAAGAAAGGACACACAATCAACTCAGAGGCATATATTGCTACCCTACAGAGACTGCAGAGACGTATAAAGCGAGTTCGACCGGAGAGAAAACTGGAAGACGTCCCTCTTTTGCACGATAACGCAACACCTCACAACAGTTTGAAACAAGGGAGGCCATCACTTTTACCAGCAAGAAATAAAGGACTTTGTTTCGAGGTGGAGGAAAGCCGTAGAAAAGGATGGCGACTATGTGGAAAAATAAAAACTTGTAAAAAAGGTACGTAACTATTTGTGTACAAAATTTTTGGAACTTACAAGGAAACTTGGAAAGAAAAAAAAAGGTGGGGCAAAATATATTGAGTAGCCCTCGTACTTTCCTTATTTTAAGAATTACTAAATAGATGTAGTAGTAACCTTAATTACTCAATGGGTCGTTGCTTATTTGACACAATTTGGGATATAATAACTCATTGTTTAGAATACTCTATTTCAGTGGTTTCAAACCTTTTTCTGGTTTTAAGGACCCCAATGCTATTCCATTTACAATCACATTCTGAACCTTTTAAACTAACACTTGAACACTGCTTTAAAAGAGATGATTTACACTGCATAATATTTATTTACTTTGAATATTTAAATATGCAAAAATCGTATTTGAACAAACAAATAAATCCTTTATTCGTCTTCATTAATAACGTATTACGATAATAAATTGTACACAAGATGTTCATAAAAGAATGAAATTAAGTATGACAAACTGATAAAAGAATAAAAGAATAAAAGAATAAAACATAAGCATCAGTTAATCAGCATAAACATGATGACGTTCCCGACCAAATAAATTTGGAGGAACCATATTGGGTTGAACTTGTTCGTTCGTCCGTACGGCCGTCTGTCTGTTCGTCATACTTTCGTGTTCAGGCTATAAATACTGAACTGAACATAAACTGATGAAGATGGACTGCTCGCTACGCTGATTTCTACCTCAACATCTCGTCGATTGAATCTCGCTCTGGCAAAGGTGGTAAAGTTGGAGGAAAATTTTCTTTTCCCAGAGAATCATTTCTCGCCCGCTTCTGCCTGCCCAGAATCACTACCCGCAAGGGAATAAGAGTTCATCTCGCCCAGGCAGACTAATACGAGCAGCATTGAATTCGCTTGGACCCCGCAGACAAGACAACGCTTCGTTTTTCTTCGCCGAAGTGCACGCTTCAGTAGTATTGGCGCTAAAAGTATAAACCCAGGACATCGCAGAAATAAGACTACTTCTATTTGAGCGCGTTCTACGTTAGTATGTGTCTTCACTAGAGACCCAGGGCTTGCTGGGGCCAAGCCGGAGGGCAGGTTGGGGGGTTTCACTAGAACCCGTCTATCGATGCGTGCATCAATAGGATCTGACGAAGGAGGTCTGAGGCTTAGCCCGCTGCGGACCAGATCAGGGTTCGCTCGAACTGCATCCAGAATTGCACTCGAACTTTGGCATGACATCACCTCTCGGGGGAAATGCATGTCAGGGCTAGAGGTTTCCCAAGACCACGGTGCGACTCTAATCACCCCGTCTCCGTGTATGGAAACTGCAATCCTGATAACCAAGCCTGAGGGGAGGCGGCGCTCATAAGTCCGCCATGAGTCATCCCCCTCAGGAGATGCGGCCAGAGCCCATATCATACACCACCATTCTCACCCCCCCCCTCCTGCCCGATGGCCGACCCCTGGCGACCCTATCTCGCGACACATTTTACAAGATGGCGACCGCAACGCCCCAAAAACAAATGCGACTAAAAATCTAAGAAAGCTACGAGAAGCTACGTCATCTCGGAAGTTTTCACGAGGGCACACGTGCCCTTCATCCGAATTTACGGTGAGCACCCTACGTTCACCGCAGTATGCAGGGAGGAAGACGCGTCGAAGCTTCTGGCGCCTGAAACTAAAGAGTCGCTTCGTACCGCGGGCATACAAATCCAGGTGCCCCCTAATATCAGAGCCAAGAGCTCTGACTTTATGAGAAAACTCGACCGCCACATCGGATGCCGGTCTAAGGAAGAAATAAAAGAGGAACTAGAAAAGGAGAACACCTGGGCCAAAGTTGAAGAAGTCACAAAAATCAAAGACTTCACCCACGTCGTTAAAGTTGAATTCAAGACCCCCGAGATTGCGCGCAAAGCAGCGGAATCAGGACTGTTACTATTCCACATGTTCGTGACCCCTTCTCAGATCACCGTGGACGAATTTATTACTGTCCTGACTTGTTTCAATTGCTATAAATTCGAGGAGCACCCTTCGAAGGACTGTCCCACCAAACACATCACGGTCTGCTCCGAGTGCGCAGTAGTGGGACATAAGTGGACCGAATGTAAGGCCACACAAAAGAAATGCATCAACTGCCACGGCCCGCACCGTACACTGGCAATGGCATGCCCGAAGAAGAAGGAGGCCATCCGACTGAGGAAGGAAAAAACTCAGGAGGACTCGGCCGTAAAAGAGCTGCAACCGTACAGAGCTGCAGTCAAACAGTCCATCGAGGAGGCTCGCTCCCACCTCAGTCCCACAGAAATCGTACTTGAAAACTCAAACAGCCTGACCCTATTGACTTGCGTCATACACGCTCATCTCCTCAATATGGGCACCCCAGGCACATACTCGAAGCACCTAAATGACATGCTCAGGAGAAACGGCATGCCGGAAGTCAACGCCCCCGACGATGTCCCCTCGGCATCTATCTTCGCGGCACGACTTCCAGAAAGGACAACTGCCGCCTCCGACGAATCAGACAGTGAATCAGAACCTGAGCCCGAACCCGTACCCAAACCCGTCTCTGCCCCAGTATCAGACAACGAAGCGGAATCTTACACGGATGCCCCACGACCCCGCCGCACTCGTGCGGGAATCGGGAGGCACCGAAAGAAGCCCCTAACCGGGCAAACCTCTTGCCCCAAATCTCCTGAGAAGCCGAACACTGAATCCTCTAACCGTTACCGAAGAAAATTGCTCATACCCAACACAAGGCCTCAGATCTGGGGCTAAGGATCGTCGCGAAGGCCTCCAACCCCTTCCCTAAACCCATGGTCCTATCCCAACTGGTGAAAGGGCTGAGAGAGGGATCTTATAAGTACACCTTCGAAGAACTTGGACACCACTTATGACATCCCACTCTTGATCGAACGACAAGAAATCGCTGTCAGGTGAGGACCTCGACGTTCTCCCGGACCAGGAATTCAAAAAAATTCGTTCAGGAATGCGACGCGCTCCCCCACAGGCACTGAACCAAAAAGCAAAACACAATCAACATGCACGCGCAACAATCTAACCTAACGATTCTTCAGCAAAATGTACTGCATTGGCAAACGCACAAGACGTCTCTGGCCAATACCTACAGACTAATCGACCCAGACATCATCCTCATTAACTCACACAGCCTAAAGGCACCCCAGCAAATAAAACTGTTCAATTACAACATCATACAATCGAACAGATCGCAAGAACTGCATGACGGTGTTGCAATTGCCGTCAAACGTGGTCTTCGCTTCGAAGAGATCACAAGCTTCGAAGACGAAACACTGGCAGTGAGGTTAAAACTGGGCCACGAAGACCTCATCATTGGGACGACATACTGCCCCCCGAGGAGGGGCACCATCTCATCAGCAGATATTATCAAACTTCTGAACTATAACTGCCCAGTTTACATCATCGGAGACCTGAATGCCAGACATGTGGACTTCGACGATAACTACAGTAACCATTACGGGAAACAACTGGCGGAAATAAACAGAAGGGGGAAAATGAAGTGGTTAGGGCCACATTTTCCAACTTTTTACGGCAGGAACGCCGGAACGATGCCCGACAAAATTATTGCCAATAATCTGGCATACCTCAACACTCATCACTATCCGGGCCCGCCACACCCAGCGACCACGTCCCTATCATCATGAAGATTGCCTGCGCTCCTTTACAAGTCCCAATCCGTCCCCGCCCCTCCATCCGCAAGACGAACTGGGAGGAGTACCAGGCTGACCTCGCCCAACACGAGCCCTCAGAACTGAATGGTGGGGGGATAGCAGCAATTGAAGCTGCCACGGCAGACCTTCTGAAGGCGCTGAAGACTGCCAAGGAAAAACACGTACCCACCATCACCCACCGCATTCTGCCACACCCCTCCCCCTCCGAAGAAATCGACGCCGCCACACGCCAATTAAACGTCGTCAGGAACCAGATGGACACGGCATAAATTACCTGCATAACAAACTGCAATACAACATCCTCAGAGCCCGACTACGAGGCTTGTGGATTGAAAAAGAACACGACATGTGGAACGCGCTCGTCGACAGGATAGACGTAGAAAGAGACCCTAAAACCTTCTGGTCACAGATAAGGAAACTAAAAGGAACACCCAAAGCTGAAAAATTCAAGACACTCCGGAATGAAAACGGAAGACCTCTCATCTCGGACCAAGAAATAGCGGAAAGCTTTCGAAATCGTCTCAGAAGAACGTTCAACATAAGCGATGAAGAAAATGACCTGTTCGACGAAGACAATGAAGCAAGGGTCACACAGTGGCTGGAAGACAACCACGAAAGGATCCTACCAACGGATAGGGCAGAACCCCTAAATGCCAACTTCAGAATTACGGTGAAAGAGGTCACTGACACGATCAGCCTCTTTAAAGAAAAGGCACCAGGCCCCTCCGGAATCACGAAAACCCTGATCCAAAAGTCGCCCCCGAACATACACGAAGAGATAGCAAACATATTTAGC